>WNYA01000370.1:75811-121975 GCA_019512145.1 Engystomops pustulosus
ACAACAAGTGGGACACAATTGTAAAGTGGAACGAAATTTATTGGATATTTAAAATTTTTGCAAAAATAATAAACTGAAAAGTGGGCGTGTAATATTATTCGGACCTTTACATTGATACATTGTAGCTGATCCTCCTTGCAGTACAATATGACACTTGCATGCGGCTCGCAGGCTTTAAACTTCTCCACAACAGAATCACGGACCTGCCCAGTGTGTTCCTTTATGATGCAGAACCTGAGATATCACAGAGCGGGGGGATTATACGGAGACTGGTGGATTATATTTATCATCATCAGTCATTTAGGCCCCTTCCTTTCGTTTTTCATGCGCGTTTTCTGTGCGTGCTTTTGACGTGCAGAACATGCATTGCACTCTGACCCATTGTAATCAATAGGTGTTTTCAGACTTGCATTTTTTTCACGCACACACGCGCGGTTTTTTTAGCGCGCATTGAAATCTCGGCATGCTCTACTTTTGCAAGTCACGCGCGTGAAAAACGCACCATACAAGTCTATGGAGGGGCATCAAAAACTCATCGCACTCTGAGACACTTGCAAGTGCAATGCGTTTTTCATGCATCAATTTCCATAGAAAAGATAGAGCTCAGTCCTGAGCCCAAAAACGCATTGAAATTGCATTGAAAACGCACGTGAAAAACTGAGACACTGAACAAACTCTGACTGAAAACTGAGTGCACTCTGATGAAATGTGCGTTTCATGACCAACTATGATCGCACCCGTGATCAACTCCTGAGCGTGATATGAACGCCAGTGTGGAGGGGCCTGGGAGGATTATTCAGAGATCTGCATGACTTTCGGGAGGGAAGTAATAATATACACGCCCACTTTTTAATTTATGATTTTACAAAAGTTGGACATTTTGTTTATTATAAAGTATAAATGTGATTTATAAAACGGGTCCTTCATAGTTTTTTATCGTTATGCCTTAATATACTATGAACCGATGATTTGTTGTGATAATTAAAGTGCACATATAATAATTGAGGAAAGATAAAATTAATAAATTGTAAACTATACGTAGACTTTAGTACCCATTTTAAACGGTGGAATAACTCTGCATCGAAAATCCAGAATGATTATCTTTCGCGTAAAATGTTGTTATTATATGTGTTTTCTCGGGAATTTGCCTATTGAAGCTTATTGTCCTGTTAAAGGGTATCTCACTGGCATGACATTCAGTTCACTAAGCTTCCATATATAAAACATTTCTTTCAATTGGAGGTTATTAAAAAAAATGTCCTGTGTGAGATAATTTCCATAAATGTAGTCATGTGGCCTTAGAAACGAGATAGCTTCCGGGTTAAGACCACGCCATCTGGCAGCTGTGGCCAGACTAGACTATAGAGTCTGCCTGACTCTGGATCGTGATCATTTACCACAGGACGGGGGGGGCGAGGACCAGGCAGTAACTCCTGGACATTCAATACGGAAACCTTTTTGTTTAGTTGTGCCATCTCTCAGGCAGAGGTGGTCGTATCCGAGGAAGCATACGTTTTAAGGGACAGAACGACTACATTTATGAGAAAGAAATCATCTTCACACAGAAATTCTTTTGAATAAATCCAATTGAAGAAAGATAACATGGCAGATTAATTCAACACTGAATGTGAATGCCCAGACGAGGAATTACCCCTTTAAGGGTCTATTGAGGCTTTGTAGTAAAAAAAAAAAACATTCAGTGTTCTAAATCTACGGCCATTACAACGCATCTGGTGGACTGTATAATTCTGCGACACATTGCAGACACAGCTAAAAGAACCATGAAATGACAAGGATAAAAGTTCCGGATGTTATTGTTTGAATTTGTATGTTTCCGTTGTAATATTTGATTATAAATTAATCTGTTTTGTTATCATAGTAGTTGCAGTTGTTGTAGGCACTTTTTCGATTGCATTGAATGTTTTCCTGGCCATTTCTATTGTTTATAGTTGCCTTAATGTTCATGGTGTAAGTTCTAGCTAAGCATTTTTTTTACGGGTTTGTGGGTTCTTTTCTCGTGGATTTTTTTTACCAATAACTTTGATGGTACAGGGCGGTCCCCACGTAAGAAACACCTGACTGACATACGACCATAGTTACAATCGGACCTCGGATATTGTGTAATTTCCGTACTTTAGCAATTAGGCTACAATAATCATCTATCGCAGTTATCAGTCTGTAATGAAGATTATGTTACTCCTGGTTCTTATGACAATCCAACTTTTTAAAAATACAATGGTCACAGAGACCAAAAAAAAAATTAACTGGGGGGTACAATGATAAATATACAGCTCCGAATTTCAACAAATTCAACGTTAAGAACAACCTACAGCACCTATCTTTGTATGAAACGGGGACTGACTGTATTATTATCTGAGGTCTTACTGCATTCCGTCTAATCTTGCTAGATCGTCCAGCCATTTTGTAGTAGTGAGCATATTATATTAGGTAGCCGTTGCTGCCTACTTTTTTTTAAGAGATTTTTTGTTATAATATTTTGTTCTGGATCGTGAGAGATCAGTACATTAAAAAGATTATTTGGAATTCACTTATTTGCTTTAAAGGGTATACCCCAACTATTGTTAGCCATTGTATAAATTGTTCCATTTCCGTTTGATCGGTTCACTACAGGAAAAGACGTATATAAAGATAGAATTGATAATAAAGTGCAACCAAAAAAAGGACTATCTACAAGTATAGAAAGGATAAAAGATGTAAGTGATACAAATAAAATTGGGAAGAAAAAAGAAAAAAGATCTCTACAATAATCCCAAATATGAGGTTAAACTTCTGACTACATATGATAAGATAAAGCCAGTAGAAAGCTACGTACCGTATATACTCGAGTATACGCTAGTTTTCAGCACAAAAAAATGACTGAAAAAACCCAAACTCGGCTTCTACTCCGGACGTCAAAAAAATAAATCAAACATCGCCATTTGGCGCACCCATAGATCTTCTGTGCTATCCATCCGGTATGTTATGGCTGCACAACGGGAAGGGGGGGGCTATATACACTGGGCAGGGGCTGAAGGGCTATTAAAACTGGGTCAGGGGCTGGCAGGCATATACAATGCCGGCCAGGGGCTTGGGAGCTATATACAATGGGCATGGGCTGGCGGATACCCATTATGGATAGGCTGTGACCAATGCATTTCCCACCCTAGGTTACTCGGTCAATAGGTTTTCACAGCTGTTGTGTTGTAAAAAAATTAGGGGCCTCGGCTTTACTGGGTCAGCTTATACTCGGAGATATACGGTACCAAAATATTGGCACGTGTTATAAAGAGATCCGCTCCTTAAACCCTCTAACCGCCGCTTGTTTTAGCTCAATGTCATATCAATTTTTCGAATATGCTTGTGTCCCGATAATTGGTTATAAATGCGGAAGCTTTACATATCGCGGTGATTTGAATAGTTTTCTCGTGACAATTGACTTAGATAATGGTAAATTTAAGCAGATAAGTTTTGCGTTTTACTGGAACAAAAAAAATAAAAATTTGGCAAAATGTTGGTAAAAATTTTCATTTTTCAAAGTTTGAAATGTTCTGCTTTCCAGACAGGAAGTAAAACTAGCCCAAAAGATGGTAATTAACATCTGGAATGTCTGCTTCTGTTAGAATGATATTATCCATACCTCCTTTTTCTAGGATGAGGCACAGAACTGTAGGTGCAATTTCAAATTTCATGAAAATCGCCAAAACGCACCATTGCGGGACAACTCAGCTTCCAAGTGACTTTCAAAATTAAGTAATAATAAACCCATTAAATACACCACTACCATAAACTATACCCTCCTTGTATGTTAAAAAAATTCTAGTAAGTATTTACCCTTAAAGTTTTCACATCAGGTTAAAACAAATGGAAGATTTAGACTTTCTTTTGGAAAAATAATTCATTTAGGCCAAAAATGACACTTTGTATGACAAATGATATGAAATGCCTGCCAAAGTTTATGCCCAGTTTTTCCAAGTGTATGACACCCCAACGTTTGGTGGTAACCGCTGTATGGAGAACGGTCAGGGAATAGAATGAAAGACTGCGCCATTCACAGCAGATTTGTCTTGTCACAATGTAGGCTATAAAATTTTAATTTTTTTGGACATTGAACATATGAGGCTATATTTTTGAGGTGAGAACAATGTAGAGATAATTAATTGGTGGGGGGGGGTGGGGTGTTCTAATTATTCATAGAGATTTTATAACTATTTAAGGGGGATACAAAACAAAATATCAATTTTTTTCGATCTTTTTTAAAAATAAACATTTTATCTTATCTCTTCGTCACTACGAGTACGATAATTTACACATTTTATATGTTTTCTTATCTTTGTTCAATTTGAATGAACAAATCCACTATTAGAAGAAGAAAATCGCATTGTTTTCATTTTCAACAACTTTTTAGGGGCATTACTTGGATTTTTCTGCTAGAAAGGTCTAGTTGAGGGCTTATTTTGTGAAAAAAAAGTTGTTCTTTCATCGTATTCCATATAAGGGCCACATACTTTTTTTTTGATACTTTTCAGAACATTTTTGTAGGGTATTGATTGAAATGAGTATATGTACGGGAAGTTTGTAGTGTTTTTATTTTTTACGGGATTTTTTACGGTTTTAGTCATCCCGAGTGTTTTAAATATCGTACAGATTGTTATTGACGCTGTGTTTTTGTTCTGTGGTTTTGAGTTTTATAACTTCATTTGGTTTTTATAAGTAATCGGTCTGATTCATTGGCTTCAAGACCTTCACATGCCGATCAAGAATGAACAATTTGTGAATGGCAAAACCCCTTGGGGAATTAGGAACGAATGATGAATATATTTTAAGATAAAATACAATTCCAAATTTCATCCATTATTGTCACCCTAATGAAATGCTCAAAGGGTTAACAATCTTCCTAAAGGGTGGTTTGAATCTTGGGAGGGGTGCTGGCAATTTCTAAAATGGAGTCATGTGTGGGGTTTTACTGTAATGTAGGCCTCATAAAGTATTCTAAAGAAGACAGAGCAGCTACAGAGACAGGAGCAACTAAAGAAGACACGAGAGCTACAGACGCACGAGCAAAACTACAGAAGACAAGAGAAGCACAGAAAGACACGAGCAACTACAGAGACACGAGCCAGCTATACGAATGACACGAGAGCTACAGAAAGAACGAGCAACTACAGAAGACACGGTAGCTACAGAAGAACAACAAGGCAGCTACAGACGACACAAGGCAAATACAGAAGACACAAGCAGAACGAAGACACGAGCAGCTACAGAAGACAAAAAGGCAACTACAGAAGGACACAAGTAGCTACAGAAGACACAAGCAAAGACAGCAGGACACAGTAGATACAGAAGCCGAGCAGCTACAGGAAGACACGAGCAGCTTCAAGAAGACCACCAGAGCTACAGAAGTACACGAGCAGCTACAGAAGACAGCAGCAGCACAGAAGACAACGGAGGCAGCTACAGAAACACGAAGCAGCTACAGAAGACACCAGCAGCTACCAGAAGACACGAGCAGCTACAGAAGACACCAGCAGCTACCGAAAGACACGAGCCAGCTACAGAAGACACGAGCAGCTACAGAAGAACACCAGCAGCTACAGAGCACGAGCAGCTAAAGAAGGACACCAGTAGCTACCGGAAGGACACAAAGCAGTCACAGATACAGAGACACAAGCAAGCTACAGAAGACACGAGCAGCTACAGAAAGACATGAGCAGCTACAGAAGAAACAAGCAGCAGCACGAAATAACCAGTCGTACAGAAGGACATGAGCAGCTACAGAAAGACATGAGCAGATAGAGAGACAACCAGTGCTCCAAAGACACGAGCAGCTACAGAAGACAGGAGCGCTACCAGAAGACACGAGGAACTTACGAAGACACGAGCAGCTACAGAAGGGACAACCAGTAGTTACAAGACGACAGAGCAGACAGAAGATATGAGCAGCTACAGAGAACCACAGTAGCTGCTACAGAGACACAAGCAGCTAAAGAAGACACCAAGTAGCTACAGAAGACACAGCCAGTACAGAAGGAACCAGTAGCTACAGAAGACACAAGCAGCTACAGAAGAAAACATGTAGCTACAGAAGACAAAAGCAGCTACAGAAGACTGACGAGCAAAACTAAGAAGACACGGAGCAGATACAGAAGATATGAGCAGGCCTACAGAATACACCAGTTAGCGACAGAAGACACGGAGCAGCTACAGACAGACACCAGAGCTTCAGAAAGAAAAGAAGACACCAGTAGCTACAGAAGACAAGAGCAGAGCTACAGATACACAGTAGTTACAGAGGAAAAGACACAAACAGTACGCAATACCACGAGTAGCGTTAAGCTAAAGAAAAGAAAACATGAGCAGCTACAGAAGGACATGAGCAGTACAGAGGCCACAGCAAACTACAGAAGACAACGAGCAGCGACAGAGGACAGCAGCAGCTACAGAAGCACCAGTAGCTACAGAAGACACAAGAGCTAACAGAGACAGAGCAGCTACAGAAGACACCAGTAGCTACAGAAGACACAAGAGCTCAGAAGACACGAGCAGCTACAGAAGACACAAGCAGCTACAGAAGACACGAGGCAGTAAGAAGACACGAGCAGCACACAGACCCCCGAAAGCTACAGAAGACATGAGAAGCTAAAAAGACACGAGCAGCTACAGAAGACACGAGCAGCAGCTACAGAAAGACACGATCAGCTACAGGTAGACACGGCATACAGAAGAAACCCGTAAGCTAAGAAGACCCAAGCAGCTACAGAAGAACACAGTAGTTACCAGAAGACCACAAAACAGCTAAGATACACGAGTAGATACAGAAACATGAGCGTACAGGAAGACATGAGCAGCACAGAAGACACCAGCAAACTACGAAGAAACGAAAGGCAGCTTAACGAGGACATGAGCAGCTACAGAAAGACACCCGTTGATACAGAAGACACAAGCAGCTACAGAAGACAAGAGCAGCTGCAGAAGACACCAGTTAGTACAGGAAGAACAAGAGCTACAGAAGACACGAGCAGCGCAGAAGACACCAGTTAGATACAGAAGGACACCAGAAGCTACAGAAGACATGAGCAGTCAAAGAAACGAGCAGTACAGAAGACACGAGCAGACTACAGAAGACACGAGCAGTACAGAAGACACGAGCAGCTACAGAAGACACAGTAGCTACAGAAGACATGAGCAGAACAGAAGACATGAGAAGCTACAGAAGACACCAGTAGGCTAGAAGACACAGAAGCTACAGAGAATGCGCAGACAAAAGACAAGAGCAGTACAGAATACACCAGTAGCTACGAGACACAAGCAGTACAGAAGAATGAGCAGTACAGAAGACACGAGCTGTGCTAAGAATACAACCAGTAGCCTAAGATACACCAAGCAGCTACAGAAGACAGAGCGGCCTACAGAAGGACACCAGTAGCTACAGAAGACACCGAGCAGCTACAGAAGACCCGAGCTGGATACAGAAAATACACCGTAGGCTACAGACGGACACAAGCGGCTACAGAAGACACGAGCAGCAAGAATGACACGAGATGACTCGGAATACACCAGTAGCTACAGAAGACAACCATAGCATACAGAAGACACCAGTAGCTACAGAAGACACAAGCAGCTACAGAAGGACACGAGGCTGCTACCGTAACGACACGGCAGCTACAGAAGACACCAGTAGATACAGAAGACACCAGCAGTACAGTAAGACACCAGTAGCTACAGAAGACACCAAGTAGACTACGAAGACACAAGCAGTTTACAGAAGACACGAGCTGTCAGACTACACAGTAGCTACAGAATACACAAGCAGCTTACAGAGGACACGAGTAGCTGCCAGAAGCCACCATCTGCTTAAGTTTGAAAGAGGAATGGGTTTCTCTGTATCTTTGGTCTGTTTGAGGTTTAATATGGCCAGTCCTCGGAGCCTTTATGCCTTTCACAAATAAAACTCTCAACATTCCCTCATTTACATATTTCAATTTTCGAGGATGTAAAAAACCCCTGAGACGTCATGCATACTTTTTTCATTTGTCAATCTTTCTTTATTGAGAGATTTAAATCATTTAACATTTGACAAATTGGTTAATGGTTTATTATTCATTGTAATTTACAATATCTTGATCACAATTTGCCAAAGTCATAACTTTGTGAACTTTCATAATCAATGTTAGGTTGAAACATCAGTATTATAGAAGAGGAGAATGGAGAGGAGGAGACGATAGAGAAGATGGAATGTAGGCATGGAGGGGGGAGGGTTTCTGGTCAAGGATGTTTAACCTAATGTTAGGTACAAAAAGAGGAGATCTGCTTAAGATTTATTCTGCTGGGTGAGGTATGTTGGAGATATTTAAAGGTATCATGGTGCCCATGTTTTAGGTAAATTATTGTGGTTTTTCTGTTGTCAGGTCTCCAGTTTTGTAGGTGGAGGGATTCCTTGACCAGTCAGGGTAGAAGGGGCTCTGGTGGGGCTTCCATAAATTCGGGATCACGTGCTGCCGCTGTCGCATGAAGTTTGGTTAGAATGTCGTCATGGTTTCCCTTATGCCAGTGTACATGGAAGTAGTAACATAGACGAATTTTTGTTTTTTTTTTCTTTCCATTCACGGACATGGTACCTGGGGTAGTTTGTAGTCATAGTCAAAAAAACCCGTTTTTCCGAAAGGTTGTATTACGGGACATTACCACCAATACTCACACAATCTCCACGGTTTTTATAACCTTCTACTAGATAAATGGGCAGACCTTCCCCTACTTTTCAAAAAAGCATGGAAAGAAGACCTAAATAAGAATTTTACAAAAGAAGAATGGTGCAAATTTTTCAAACAAACACACAAAACATCTACATTGGTTAAATCACAAGAAACAAATTACAAAATCTTGTCAAGGTGGTATTGGGTGCCAGCAAAAAACTCAATCAAATATACCCCAATGCCCTAACGAGTGCTGGAGAGTAGAGGAGAGGGCACGATTGAAACAAATGGCTTGATCCTCACATCTGGAGATTGTTGTGATGGATTGGTGTTGGGGACAGACATAATCTCAAAAGGGGTTTAGATTTCTGTGGTAAATTTAGTTTGGTTTTATGTTTATGACACTTGTCTATATTCCCATTGGGTTTTTTGGGTGCAGAGGATAGTTTTAATTAATGACTCCAGTGTCATTAATGAGGATAGTTCTGTCATGGAAATGAATCTAGGGGTTTTGGGGGGGTTTTCTTGATAGTTTGCCAAGGAAATCAAGTTGTGTTCCGGGGTGAGAAGTCTGGATTTGTTCAAAAATCGGCGTTAGTGGGCCATTGTTCTCAAATAATTTTGTTGCTTCATGAGGTTGAGTCGTGGTTCAGAGTTTGTGCTGTGGTAAATGGAAGTGTTTAGCGGTAGTGGATACGTTGAGTTTGGGGAACGGAAGGCCGATAAGAGGGAGAGTGGAGAAGTTCTGTTCTTCTAATGTACCCATTGTTTCGGTCGGTGGGGATGGAACCAGTCCATATACGGGAGAAATTTGTGGGTAAAAGTAGCCCTGAAGTAGGGAGACCTAGGCCCTCTTGGCCGCACAGGTTACCCCATTAGTGTCAAGGTGTTAGACATTATTGTATGGGTTCGGTGCACTGAGGCCCATATTTTTTTTTGGGAAAAATGTTTGGTTTTTTTTTATTAGGGGACGAGGACGATAATTATGTAAAAGAATGTTTTGGGGTAGGGAAAGCGGTATGGTTTGGAACAGGATAAACTTTTGGTAAATGGTCATTCATAAGATTTTTATAAAGAGATTTGGGGGAAGATTTATCAAGTGTCTGGAAAGCAGAAAATTGCCATGGCAACAATCACAGACTCAGTTTCATCTTAAAAGTTGCTCATGATATATTTTAAAGGGAACTGTTGATTGGTTGCCATGGCCAACTTGAAATATTCTGAATTCTCAAACAGCTTGATACAATATTGCACAAAGTCGGTCTTGCTTTGCCTTCTGTTTTCCTATGGCTCAGCAGGGTTGCGTTTATGTGTATGAAGAGGAAATGGAATGTTATAAAAGTGACATAAAGCGTTGTGGCTCACGTTGAAACTTGATGTATGTTTACAATGAAATCTCTGGCGCCACTCGCACCTAAAAGCAGAATACTGTCTCACCGGGGGGAGTCAAATAGCGGAGCACACTAGACTGAGATGTGTTATGAACAAATGAATTGACAAGTAAAATTATATAATAATCATAAATAAAATTCTGGTAAAAATTTTCCGAACCGAAATGCCGTTTCACTATTGTTCCTCAAGCTATATATCATAGGATCGCACAGGCGTCCACAAACACCAAATAAGAGAAAATATATTTAAGGTAGAAGAAAAAAGAAAAACCTTATTTGTATTTCCTGATACCATTGGTTCTGCTTGTCCCCTTAACCAATCAGCACCACAATGGGTGGGAGGAGCAGGTGGAGGAAGAAGCCTTAGATTCCATCTCTTGAGGGATACTAATATTGAGAACAGGAACAAATATAAGAACTACTATAAAACAAATGGTAATAAGAAGTAAAAAAAATGATAAAAACTTAGTAATCCTTAATAGAAGGAGAGGCCCCGTCCCGGCTAACGCCACAAGTACTAGAATCTCACAGGCAAAATGGTTATCCGGTTCTTAATTGAGAAGACAAGAGGTCGGGCATCTAGAACAGGTGTGATGAGGATGAAAACTCCCACCCACTAATGACGGTGGGACCACAATTGACACAACCCTCCAGTTTCATGATGACGGTTGTTGTGTTTTGTTGTAAACGTAAGGGGAAGCACATATGGCGAAAACCCATGCATACCGGTCATAGGCCATCAAAGGCCCAGTAAGATGCACTCATTCCTACGAGAAAAACGACCACCGTTCATTTGGGGTCAAGCAGCGATGACTGCTGAACTTCTTCTCTTTGTCAGAAAACACATCATGTAGCATTTTTGGGAGAATTTGGAAGAGGTAGCCCCAAATATATGAAGGTGAAAGACCAGAAAGTAATACATCCGGAGGGGGGATCTGAGGAGACAACGACAGTGAAGATCAGTAAAAACTTCCAAAAATCGCAAAGATTATAAAAGAAGTTAGGGAAAACTGGACTGCATAAAGTATCCTTTGTCTGTAACGTTGAGAGAATCCGGCGGGGAATTCGTCAGGGAGGACGACGTGGTTTGTTTCCTTCATCCATGTCCAGAAACATTTGTAGATTTAAGGACCTGGGGAGGAGGATTAGGGAGCGTGCAGCGATACGCTACTTTAGCAAAGTCCTGTAATGTATTGACCAAAGCAAGAGATGCTCTCACTTTGAGTCGGGGCCTTCAGGTCTCAGGTAGGCCCCTGGGTGACAGAGCCCTCAGTGGCCCCTTTGCCGTGAACTCAGTGGCAGGCATTAAAAAATTTAGAACTAAAACAGTCTCCTTTCCCTAAAATATTCCTAGTTAATCATACCAACAGCTTCCTCATGAATATTTATGTTGGACCCCTCACATCCCCCCGCATCGGGCCCCGGACACTTTCCCAGGTATGCTCAGCGTGGCGCCGGCCATGCTATCAATTACACACTCTATGATCCAGTTTTAAGACTGGGAAAAGTAACGGCTATTAATAACTACAAGTGACATTACATTATACATTATCGGCACGACCCACCGCAGCCGAGTCTTTATACTTACGGGTATATAAACCAGCCCACCCGCCCGTTCCAAAAAGCTTTGTGCGCTGATGCAGTTTCGGACGCACACAACGCTATATGAGTCTCAAATCCGTCAGTCACCCAGATGAAATAGGGCCTCGATCTTTAGCAATCTGACGAGAACCCAGGAGATCAGGGTCGCTAGCGGAACGATTCAACGATTCTGTTGGAAGGAGGTTCAGCCATCATGTAACCTTACTACCCAATAATTATGAGGAGTCAGACAGAAACGCTACAATTATTGCAAATCTCTCTATTTTGTTATTTCACTCGTATGGAAACTTTTGACACGTCTGTAAGTGACTTCTTGGTCTTATAAACGGTTCAGTCATAATATATGTATTTTATCAGATTTTCTTTATTCATCCTGATATTATATATCAATACTCATTAGGTGGGCATGTAGATTACTCATGATGTTTAGTAATAAATTCCTGGAGTATACTATATAGAATAGCACGTTTAACCCGTTTTAATAGAATTGATCATTTATGCCAATATTATGATTATTTTATAACGCTGCTTGTATGCTCCATTTTTTAGTTCTCCTGAAATATTTTGTTTTTTTTTAAAATATATTTCCGGCTGTATACATATTGGGGAAATTTATTAACCGGGGCCCATTCGCGTACGAGGCGGCGTTTCTCTTGAATCTGGATCGGGGGACGGCCGGGATTATGAGGCGTCCTCCGCCGTTCCACCAGGTGGCGCTGCTCTGCGCAGAAGAAGAAAAATCATCGACAAGCGAACGGAATGCACAACCTCGGACAGGTGAAGGTGACGCGACTCACAAGCGAACTTCTTTTCGGGTTTGAAATGCGGCGGTTTTGACGAAGACGTCGGTTTAGTTTCGGACACGCCCCCGTTCGTATGCGAGAAATGCCCGGCGCCGATGCGGAGCCACAAATCCGATCGATGGGCGACACAGCCCGGGTGCAATGCGGTTACAATCGGCGCAAAATCGGAAATATTAGGGTACACAGTCGGGAAAACGCGATCGGGGCCCTGAAATAACCCCATTATCTTGTCTACCCTTCTAGTGCAATACACGGGAAATGGAAAGGGAAATCCCCCCGAAAGTGGGCGGGGTCAAAAAATATTTATGTATTAAGCTGAAAACCCGTTGCGAGCTCACTGTGACGATTATGACGTATGTCTATTCACTGATAACCAGAGTCTATATGTGTTATAGTTACCAGTTTCTATATAAGTGTCTGACGGTAGAGTCAGTAAGGGTATAGATATATTTTCATTATAAGTCGTCTATATTTTATAGTCCTAAATAGGTCTATAGTATAGTTCTATCTAAGTGTTTGAGTTGCGTTTATATATAGAGGCTAGAGATAGTTAATATATAAGTGTATATAGGTAAGTTTCTATATAAGTTTCTATAGTGATAGTTATAATTGGCGTCTTATAGTATAGTCTCATACAGAGTGGTCTATAGTTATAGTTCCTATATATAATCACTGGCCACTTACGTAGTGTTACAAGTCCAACCGCTCGTTTAACACTTAATTTCTAATCAAGGCCAATCACCTGGAGGCAGCGGGCATTTAGAGTAACTATGGTCAGAGACCATCTCGAAGTTCGAGGCATCAGATGGGGAAAGAGGAAGAAAGGTGCTTGGCTCGTGAACGTGGTATTATGTTGGTGCAGAAGGGCTGGTTTGAGGATTTCAGCAATGCGATCCTGGGATTTCACGCACAAACCATCCTCTAGGGGTTACAGAGATGCTGAAAAGAAAAAAAACATCCAGGAACGGCAAGTTCGTGGCGGGAAGCCTGGTGATGTCCCAGCGTTCAGCGGAGAAGGGAAGACTGGTTCGAGCTGATAGAAGGCAACAGTGAATCAAATTGAAACCCGTTACAACCAAGGTCGGAAGAAGAGAAATTTTTTTAGCGCGCATTGAAATCTCGGCATGCTCTACTTTTGCAAGTCACGCGCGTGAAAAACGCACCATACAAGTCTATGGAGATGCATCAAAAACTCATCGCACTCTGAGACACTTGCAAGTGCAATGCGTTTTTCATGCATCAATTTCCATAGAAAAGATAGAGCTCAGTCCTGAGCCCAAAAACGCATTGAAATTGCATTGAAAACGCACGTGAAAAACTGAGACACTGAACAAACTCTGACTGAAAACTGATTGCACTCTGATGAAAAATGTGCGTTTTTCACTGACCAAACCCTGATCGCACCCTGATCAAACTCTGGCGTGATCTGCAACGCAAGTGTGGAAGGGGCCTTAGGATTATTCAGAGATCTGCACTGACCTTCTGGAGGGAAAGTAAAGGGGCCTAATAATATTACACGCCCACTTTTTAATTTATTATTTTTTACAAAAGTTGGACATTTTAGTTTCTTATAAGTATAAATGTGATAAAACGGTTCCCTTCATAGTTTTTATGCGTTATTGCCTTAATATACTATGAACCGATGATTGTTGTGATAATTAAAGTGCACATATATATAAATGAGTAAAGATAAAATTAAAATTGTAAACTATTACGTAGACTCGATCTCTATACTCCCATTGAACTGCACTGTACATATACCGTTCGGATCCCCCTATTAAGAACACCCGACCTGTACAGACGACCCCCTATTTACAAACCCTGTCCTCTGATGTTTTGGTATTACTTTTGGGCATTTAGCCCGCTAGGCCGATCATAATCATAACTAGTATAAGCAGTCAACCTATTCCCACTTCGGAGCTTGCTGTCTCCGGCGGCCATGAAAGAATTTATGTTCACCTGGTTCTTATCCATTACATGGTTTTTAAAAAGCCGAGTTGTCACACGGAAACCACAACAATTTGGCTGGGGTTTACAAATGATACAATATACAGTATCCGACGTATCATACAACCCTCAACTTAAGACAAACTACGGACCTCCTAGCTTTGGTCTGTATAACCGGGGGACTGCTGGTAAACTTCTATTGATCGTTACATCCCTAATGATTTCTCCTTTTGTTTAAAATTGTTGTTTTATTATTAGGTGTTTTCTTTCTCGGAATTTGCCTCTAGTGAAGCTTTAGTGTGGTTCATTGTTACGCGTCTTTTAGTGCTTTGTAGCTAAAAAAAAAAAACTTCAGTGTTCTAAATCTACGGCCATTAAAACGCATCTGGTGGACTGTATAATTCTCGGACCGCATTGCAGAAGCACAGCTACAAGTAACCATGTAAATGACAAAGGACAAGGTCCGGCTGTTTTGTTTATTCTTGTATGTTTCCGTTGTAATTATTTGATGATAAATTAATCTGTTGTGTTATCATCTATAGTTGCAGTGTGATGCATTTTTCGATTGCATTGAATGTTTCGCTGGCCATTTCTATTTTTTACTGTTGCTTATTGTTTCATGGGTAAGAATTGCTAGCTAAGCCTTTTTTTTTGTAACGGTTTTGTGGGTTACTGTTCTCAGTGGATTTTTTGTTACCAATAACTTTTGATGTACAGGGCGTCCCCGACGTAAGGAACACCTGACTGACATACAACCTAGTTACAACTCGGACCTCGGGATATTGTGTAATGCTCTGGGCCTGTACTTTAGCAATGTAGGCTACAAGTAATCACGTCTATCGCATTTTAGCGAGTCTAGTAAAGGAAGTATTTAGTTATTCCTGGTTCTTATGACATCCAACTTTTAAAAATACCAATTGGTTCACAGAGACCAAAAAAAAAGTTAAACTATTGGGGGTACAATGTATAAATAATACAGCTTCCGAATTCGTAACAAACATTCAACTTAAGACAAACCTCAGCACCTATCTCTTGTATGAAACGGGGACTGACTGTATTATTCATGTCTGAAGGTCTTACTGCAATTCCTTCTAATCTTGAAACGGGCGATCGCTGCGCGGCCTGTTTGTAGCATACTGTGAGCGTATGAGCTATATAATCTAGGTAGATCCGTTGCTGGCCTCACTTTGTTTTTTTAAGAGATTTTTTGTTGATAAAATTTTGTTCTGGATCGTGAGAGTACAGTACAGTAAAAGATATTCGAATTCATTATTTGCTTTAAAGGGTTATACCCCAACTGATTGTGTAGCCATTGATAAATTGTGTCCATTTCCGTGTGTTACGGTCACATCAGGAAAGACGTTTAAAGATGTATTTGAAGAATAAAGTGCACCAAAAAAAGGACTATCTAAAGTATAGAAAGGATACGACGTAAGTATACAAATCAATATGGGAAGAAAAAAGAAAAGATCTCTACACATAATCCCAAATACTAGTTAAACTTCCTGACTACATATGATAAAGGATAAAGCCAGTAAAAAGCATACGTACCTATATACTTCGATATAAGCGCAACTATGTTTTCAGCACAAAAATTGACTGAAAACCCAAACTTACGGCTTCATATCCGAGGCAAAAAAAAATCAAACCTCGGCCATTCTGGCGCACCCATAGATCTCTGTGCTGATCCATCCGGTATGTTATGCTCACACACGGGGAAGGGGGGGGGTATAACTGGAGCTGATTACGGGCAGGGGCTGCAGGCATATACAATCCGGCAGGGCTGCAAGCTATATACATGGGCATGTGGCTGGCTGGCTACCATACTGGATAGGCTGTGACCAAATCATTTCACCACCCTAGGCTTATACTCGAGTCAATAGGTTTTCACAGCTGTTGTTTGTAAAATTAGGGGCTCGGCTTTACTGGGTCACTATACTCGGAGATATACGGTACCAAATATTGGCACGTGTTATAAAGAGATCCGCTCCTTACCCCTTCTCACCGCACGCTTGTTTAGCTCAATGTCAGACTATCAATTATTTCGAATTTGCTTGTGTCCCGATAATTGGTTAAACTCGAAGCTTTACATATCGCAGGTGATTTGAATAGTTTTCTCGTGACACCATTGTACTTCATGATACATGGTCATTGTAAGAGATAAGTTTTGCGTTCATACTGGAAAAAAAATATAAAATTTGGCAAATGGGTGAAAAAATTTTCATTTTCAAAGTTTAAATCTGTTCTGCTTGGAGTCCAGGACGAATAAAACTGCTCCAAAAGACTGGATAATTAACATTCTGGAATGTCTGCTTTCTGTTAGAATGATATTGATCCATACCTCCTTTTTCTAGGATGAGGCAGCAGAACTTAGGTGTCAATTTTTCAAATTTCATGAAAATCGCCAAAACCACCATTGTGAGGACAACTCAGCTTCCAGTGCTTCAACAAATTAATTAATAATAAAGCCATGGCTATCATACACCACTACCTAAACTATACCCTCCTGTATGGTAAAAAAATTCTATACAGCTTTTACCCTTAAAGTTTTTCACATAGGTTCAAAAACAAAATGGAAGTATTTAATTGACTTTCTTTTGGAAATACATTCATTTAGGCCAAAAGACGACTTTTATGACAAATATATGAAATGCTCTGCAAAGTTTTGCCAGTTTTTCCAGTTATCCCCCAGTTGGTGGTCCGCGATGGGACGTCGTAGAATGAAAGACTGCCCATTCACAGCAGATTGTTTGTCAACAATACAGTAAGGCTAAATAATTTAATTTTTTTGGACATTGATACATATGAGGCCTTATAATTTTTGAGGTGGAGAACAATGTAGTAGAAATTAATGTGGGGGGGGGGGGGGGTTCTATATTATTCATAGAGATTTTTAACTATTTCAAGGGGATACAAAACAAAATAATCCAATTTTTTTCGATCTTTTTTTAAAAATCTCTCTCAACAATAAATGAGTAAAGATAAAATTAAAATTGTAAACTATTACGTAGACTCTATTACTCCATTTAAACTGTGTGGATATAAACTTCTTAATCGGAAAATCCAGAATGATTCTCTTTTGTTTAAAATTTTGTTATTATTATGTGTTTTCTCGGGAATTTGCTCTATGGAAGCTTTATTGTGTTTCATTGTTAAGTGTCTATTGAGGCTTTGTAGTAAAAAAAAAAAACATTCATTGTTCTAAATCTACGGCCATTAAAACGCATTCTGGTGACTGTATCATTCTGCCGACACATTGCAGACCACAGCTACAAGTAACCATGTAAATGACAAAGGATAAAGTTCCGGATGTTCTTTGTTTGCATTTGTATGTTTCCGTTGTAATATTTGATATAAATTAATCTGTTTTGTTATCATCTATTAGTTTGCAGTGTAGGCACTTTTTTCGATTGCATTTGAATGTTCCTGCATTTTCTAATTTTTTTTCTGTTGCTTATTTGTTTCATTGGTGTAATTTCTTAGCTAAGCATTTTTTTTACTGGTTCTTGTGGGTATCTTTTCTCAGTGGATTTTTTTTACAATAACTTTTGATTGTACAGGCGGTCCCCTACTTAAGAACACCTGACTTACATACAACCCCTAGTTACAATCGGACCTCGGGATATTGGTAATTTCCTGTACTTTAGCCTTAGGCTACAATAATCAGCTATAGCAGTTATCAGTCTGTAATGAAGATTTATTGTTACTCCTGGTTCTTATGACAATCCAACATTTTTAAAATCCAATTGTCACAGAGACCAAAAAAAATTTAACTGGGGGTTACAATGATAAAATATACAGTTCCGCCTTACATACAAATTCAACTTAAGAACAAACCTACAGAACCTATCTTGTATGTAACCCGGGGACTGCCTGTATTTCATAATCTGAGTCTTTACTGCAATTCCGTCTAATTCTTGGTATATCGTCCAGCCATTTTTGGTAGTGAGCACTATTATAATTCAGGTATCCGTTGCTGCCTACTTTTTTTTTAAAAGATTTTTTTGTTATAATATTTTGTTCTGTATCGTGAGAGATCAGTACATCTAAAAAGATTATTCGGAATTCACTTATTTCTGCTTTAAAGGTTATACCCCAACTATTCTTTAGCCATTGTATAAATTGTTCCATTTCTCGTTTGTTACTGTTCACTATCAGGAAAAGATCGTCTATATACCGATAGCATTGAATAATAAATGTTCACCAAAAAAAATGCTTATCTAAAAAGTATAGAAAGGATACAAATAAAATTGGGAGAAAAAAGATCTCTACAATAATCCCAAAATATGAGTTAAACTTCCTGACTACATATGATAAAGGGAATAAAGCCATTAGAAAGATACTTACCTTATATACTCGAGTATAAGCCTAGTTTTTCAGCACAAAAAATGTGCTGAAAAACCCAAACTCGGCTTATACTCGAGTCAAAAAAATAAATCAAACCTCGCCATAAATGAGTAAAGATAAAATTAAAATTGTAAACTATTACGTAGACTTTATTACTCCATTTAAACTGTGTGGATATAAACTTCTTCATCGGAAAATCCAGAATGATTCTCTTTTGCTTAAAATTTTGTTATTATTATGTGTTTTCTCGGGAATTTGCTCTATTGAAGCTTTATTGTGTTTCATTGTTAAAGGGGTATTCTCACCTGGGCATGCACATTCAGTTTCACTAATCTTCCATATATAAACATTTCTTCAATTGGATGTTATTAAAAAAAATGTTCCTGTGTGAAGATAATTTCCTATAAATGTAGTCATGTTGTCCCTTAGAAACGAGATAGCTTCCTCGGTTACGACCACGGCACACTCTGGCAGCTGTGGCCAGACTAGCACTATAGAGTCCTGCCTGACCTCCTGGATTCAGTGATCATTACCACAGGACGGGTGCGGGACATGCAGTAACTCCTGGACATTTCATATACGGAAACCTTTTTGTTTATTTGTGCAATCTCTCAGGCAGAGGTGGTCGTATCCGAGGAAGCTATCTCGTTTCTAAGGGACAGAATGACTACATTTATGAGAAATCATCTTCACACAGGAACATTTTTTTGAATAACATCCAATTGAAGAAATGTATAAACATGGCAGATTAATCAAACTGAATGTGAATGCCCAGACGAGAATACCCCTTTAAGTGTCTTACACTGGGGCAGGGGCTGGCAGGCTATAAACACTGGGTCAGGGGCTGGCAGGCTATATACACTGGGGCAGGGGCTGGCAAGCTATATACACTGGGGCAGGGGCTGGCTGGCTACATACTGGATAGGCTGTGACCAATGCATTTCCCACCCTCGGCTTATACTCGAGTCAATAGGTTTTCACAGCTTTTTGTGGTAAAATTAGGGGCCTCGGCTTATACTCGGGTCAGCTTATACTCGAGTATATACGGTACCAAATATTGGCACGTGTTATAAAGAGATCCGATCCTTAACCCCTTCTCACCGACGCTTGTTTTCAGCTCAATGATCAGACTCAATTTTTCGAATCTGCCTTGTGTCCCGATAATTGGTTATAACTTCGGAAGCTTTTACATATCGCGGTGATTTTGAGAATGTTTTCTCGTGACACATTGTACTTCATGATAATGGTAAAATTTAAGTGATAAGTTTTGCGTTTCATACTGGAAAAAAAAATAAAAATTTGGCAAAATGTTGGTAAAAATTTTCATTTTCAAAGTTTGAAATGTTCTGCTTTCCAGACAGGAAGTAAAACTAGCCCAAAAGCTGGATAATTAACATTTCTGGAATGTCTGCTTTCTGTTAGAATGATATTTTATCCATCCTCTCCTTTTTCTAGGATGAGGCACAGAACTTTAGGTGCAATTTTTCAAATTTTCATGAAAATCGCCAAAACTCACATTTTGAGGGACAACTCAGCTTCCAAGTGACTTTCAAAAATCTAATTAATAATAAAACCCCATAAATTACCCCACTACATAAACTATACCCCTCCTTGTATGTAAAACAAATTCTATTAAGTCTTTTAACCCTTAAAGTTTTTCACATAGGTTAAAACAAAATGGAAGCTTTAGACTTTCTTTTGGAAAATACATTCATTTAGGCCAAAAATGACACTTTTGTAATGACAAAAATGATGAAATGCTCTGCAAAGTTTTATGCCCAGTTTTTCCCAAGTGTATCGACACCCCATATGTGGTGGTAACCTGCTGTATGGGCGCACGGCCGGACATAGAATGAAAGCTGCGCCATTCACAGCAGATTTGTATTGTCACAATGTACAGGCTATAAAATTTTAATTTTTTTGGAAATGTGAACATATGAGGCTTATTATTTTTGAGGTGAGATACAATGTATAGATAATTAATTTGGGGGGGGGGGCTATAATTTATTCATGAGATTTTATTAACTATTTCAAGGGGGATACAAACAAAATTATCCAATTTTTTTTTCCGATCTTTTTTTAAAAATAACATTTTATCTTTATTCTCTGGTCACTACGATTACGATAATTCCACATTTATATTGTTTTTCTTATCTTTGTTCAATTTTAATGAACAAATCCAATATTAGAGAAAATCGCATTGTTTTCATTTTCAACAACTTTTTAGGGGCATTACTTTTGGATTTTTCTGTAGACAGGTCTAGTTGAGGGCTTATTTTTTGTGAAAAAAGTTGTTCTTTTCAGTCGTATCATATAAGGGCACATTACTTTTTTTGATCACTTTTCAGAACATTTTTTTAGGGTATTTGATTGAAATGGTATATTACGGGAAGTTTTTAGTGTTTTTATTTTTTACGGGCTTTTTTACGTTTTTTATGTCATTCACCGAGTGTTTTAAATTTATAGTACAGATTGTTATGGACGCTGTGTTTTTGTGTGTTTTTTGAGTTTTATATACTTCATTTGGTTTTTATAAGTAATCGGTCTGATTATTGGCTTCAAGCCTTCACACTGCGATCAAGAATGAACAATTTGTGAATGCAAACCCCTTGGGGAATTTAGGAACGAATGAATATATTTTAAGATAAAATTACATTTCCATAATTTCACTTCCATTTATTTTTCACCCTCATGAAATGCTCAAAGGGTTAACAATCTTCCTAAAGGTTGTTTTGAATATTGTGAGGGGTGCAATTTCTAAAATGGAGTCATGTGTGGGGTTTTACTGTCATGTAGGCCTCATAAAGTCTTCTAACAGAAGACACGAGCAGCTACAGAAGACATGAGCAACTACAGAAGACACGAGCAGCTACAGAAGACACGAGCAACTACAGAAGACACGAGTAGCTACAGAAGACACGAGCAACTACAGAAGACACGAGCAGCTACAGAAGACACGAGTAGCTACAGAAGACACGAGCAACTACAGAAGACACGAGTAGCTACAGAAGACACAAGCAGCTACAGAAGACACAAGCAACTACAGAAGACACGAGCAGCTACAGAAGACACGAGCAGCTACAGAAGACACAAGCAACTACAGAAGACACAAGTAGCTACAGAAGACACAAGCAACTACAGAAGACACCAGTAGCTACAGAAGACACGAGCAGCTACAGAAGACACGAGCAGCTACAGAAGACACCAGCAGCTACAGAAGACACGAGCAGCTACAGAAGACACGAGCAGCTACAGAAGACACCAGCAGCTACAGAAGACACGAGCAGCTACAGAAGACACCAGTAGCTACAGAAGACACAAGCAGCTACAGAAGACACAAGCAGCTACAGAAGACACGAGCAGCTACAGAAGACATGAGCAGCTACAGAAGACACAAGCAGCTACAGAATACACCAGTAGTTACAGAAGACATGAGCAGCTACAGAAGACATGAGCAGCTAGAGAAGACACCAGTAGCTACAAAAGACACGAGCAGCTACAGAAGACATGAGCAGCTACAGAAGGACCACCAGTAGCTACAGACAGAGCAGAACAGACAGTTAGCAGTACAGACCCGAGTACGAAAAAAGACAGAGTACAAGAAGGCATGAGCAGCTACAGAAGACACCCAGGAGCTACAAGAAAGAAACCAGTAGCTACAGAAGACGACATGAGAAGCTACAGAAGACACAACAGCAACTACAGAGCGACACGAGCAGCCTACAGAAGACACCAGAGTACAGAAGACACAAAGAAGAATACACCAGTAGCTACAGAAGACAAAGCCTAAAGAAGAGGAAGCTACAGAGACCATATACAGAAGACACGAGCAGTACCAGAATACACCAGCAGCTACAGAAGACATGAGCCGACTACAGAAGACACAGGCAGCTACAGAAGAAATGAGCAGCTTAAAGAAGTACATAAAGCAGCTACAGCAAGACACGGTAGCTACAAAGACATAGCAACTCAAAGGACTGAGCAGCTACCAGAAAGAACCAGTAGCTCAAGCCAAGCATAGCACGAAGACACCAGCACTAGAGAAGACACAAGCAGCTCTACCAGAGATACCACCAGAGCTACAGGAAGACATGAGCACTACAGAAGACACCATAGGCTTCAAAAAGACAAAAGAACTAAGAAATACCGAGAGCTACAGAAGACACCGCGCAGCTACTAGAAGACACCAGTCGCTTCAGAAGACAAAAGAAGTTACAGAAGGCAAGGTACACAAGAAACTACAGACGACCACGCAGAAGCGTAGCTACGAAGACACCATATCAGAAGCACAAACAGCTACGAATTCACCAGACTACAGAGACACGAGCAGCTTACAGCAGAACAGAAGACACGAGCAGCTACAGAAGACACAGAGTCGTTCACTAGTAGAAGACACGAGCAGCTACAAAGCACCAGGTGCAGCTACAGAAGTACACCTCGAGCTACAGAGACACGAGCATACAGAAAGACACAGAGCAGCTACAGAAGACAGCAGCAAGCTAACAGAAGTACGCCGAGCAGCTAACCGAAGACTCCACAGTCAGTGACAGAAGACACGAGCAGCTACACAGAATAACACAGCAAGTACAGAAGACATCTGAGCAGGCTACAGAAGACAAGGCCGCTAAGAACACATGAGCAGCCTACAGAAGACACAAGCAGCTACAGAATACACCAGTAGTACGAAAGACCGAGCAGACAGGAGACAGGAGCAGCTACAGAAGACACCATAGCTACAGAAGAGACGAGCGCTACAGAGACATGAGCAGCTACAGAAGACACCAGTAGCACAGAAGAAACCAGTAGCTACAGGAAGGATGAGACAGTACAGAAGACACCAAGTAGCTACAGAAGAAAACCAGTAGCTACAGAAGACATGAGCAGCTACAGAAACACCAAGCAACTACAGAAGACACGAGCAAGCTACAGAGAACCAAGAGTACAGAGACACAAACAGCCTACCAGAACACAGAGATACAGAAGACACGAGCAGCTACAGAAGACACGAGCAGCTACATGAGAACAAGTGTTACAGAAGACCGAGCAACTACAGAAGACATGAGCAGCTACAGAAGACACCAGAAGCTACAGAAGACACGAGCGCAACTACAAAAGACACGAGCAGAGCTACGAAGACACAAGCAGCTACAGAAGACATGAGCAGCTACAGAAGACCCAGTATAGTTACAGAGACACGAGCAGCTACAGAATACACCAGCAGCTACAAGAAGACATGAGCAGACTACAGAAGACACAGGCAAGCTACAGAAGACATGAGCAGCTCCAGAAGACACAAGCAGAGATCCAGAAAGACACGAGTAGCTAAGAAGAACTAGCAACTTCACAAGACATGAGCAGATACAGAAGAGACCACACAGTAGACTTCAAGAAGACACCAGTAGCTACCGAAGACACCAGTAGCTTAGAGACACAAGCAGCTACAAGAATAACCGAGTCGCTACGAAGACACGAGACTCTACAGAAGAACCAGTTAGTTCAGAAGACACTAGCAGCTACAGAAACACGAGTAGCTACGAGACACGAGCAGCTACCAGAAGACACCAGTAGCTCAGAAGACACAGCAGCACAGAAGACACACAGCAACTACAGAGACACGAGCAGTAGAAGACACCAGTAGAAGACACACAGACAAATAAACTAGCTACAGAAGACACAGCAGCCTACAGAAGCCACGAGCAGAACAGAAGACACAGTGTTACAGAAGACACGAGCAGTACAGAAGACATGAAGCCGCTACAGAAGACACCAGAAGCTACAGAAGCTACACGAGCAACTACAAAAGACACGAGCAGCTACAGAAAGACACAAGCAGCTACAGAAGACATGAGCAGCTACAGAAGACTCCAGTAGTTACAGAAGACACGAGCAGCTACAGAATACACCAGCAGCGTACAGAAGACATGAGCAGCTACGAAGGACACAGGCAGCTAAGAAGACATGAGCAGCATACAGAAGGGACAGAAAGCAGCTACAGAAGACAACGAGTAGCTCCAGAGACACTGCAACTTCACAAGACTGCAGCTACAGAAGATCACCAGTAGCTTAAGAAGACCAAGTAGCTACGAAGACACCGGTAGCTTCAGAAGACACAAGCAGCTACAGATACGACCAGATAGCTACAGAAGACACGAGCAGCTACGAAGACCACACCGTAGCTTCAGAAGACACAAGCAGCTACAGAATACACGAGGTAGCTACAGAAGACACGAGACAGAACAGAACAGACCCAGTAGCTTCAGAAGACCCAAGCAGCTACAGAATACACGATAGCTCAGAAGACCAGGCAGCTACAGAAGACCAGTAGCTTCAGAAGACACAGAGCAGCTACAGAATAGCATGAGCAGCTACAGAGACCATGACAGCTACAGAGACACCGAGCAACTACAGAAGACATGAGCAGCTACAGAAGATCAGAGCAGCTACAGAAACACAAGTAGCACAAAAGACACAAGCAGTACCAGAAGACACGAGCAGCTGCAGAAGACACCAGCAGCTATAGAAGACACCGAAGTTAGAGTTACAAGACATGAAGCAGCTACAGAGACACGAGCAGCTACAGAAGACCGAGCCGCTACAGGAGACACGAGCAGCTAAAGAGAACCAGTAGCTACAGAAGACGCCAGTAGCTACAGAAGACACGAGCAGCTACAGAAGACCAAGAGCACAAGAGATAAGTACAGAAGACACAGCCTGCTAAAGTATACACACGTAGCTACAGAAGACACATAGCAAACTAGCAGAAGAAACGAGAAGCAGCTACAGAAGACCGGAGCAGCTACAGAAGACACGAGCGCTACAGAATACACCAGTAGTACAGAATACACAAGCAGCTACAGAAGTAGAGAGTAGCTGCGAAGAGCCACCAATCTGCTTAAGTTTTGAAAACGAGACTTCGGTTTTCGCTAGTCTTGTTCTGTTTTGAAGGTTACATATGGCCCGTCCTCTGTTATGCCTTTATGCTTCTCAATAACTCTCAAACATTTCCTCATTGTACATTTTACCAATTTTCTAGGGTGTAAAAAAAACCCTGAGGACTTCATGCATACTTTTTTTTATTTGTCAATCTTTCTTTATTGAGAGATTAAATCATTTAACAATTGACAGAATGGTTAATGGTTATGTATTCATTAGTAATACCATATTTGATCACAATTTAGCCTACAAAGTCATAAACTTTTGTGTGAAACATTACAAATCAAGTAGGTTGAAATATCAGTATTTTAGAAGAGGAGATAGGAGAGGAGGAGCGATAGAGAAGATGAATGTAGCATGGAGGGGGGAGGAGGGTTTCTGGTACAAGCTTTTTTTCAAACATAATGGGTAAAAAATGAGGAGTCTGACTTAGGATTTATCTGCTGTGTTGGGTATGTTGGCGACTCTTTAAAGGATCATGGTGCCATGTCTTTAGGTAATATGTGGGTTTTTGTTGTCAGGTCTCATTCCAATTTCTTTTGTAGGTGGAGGATGTCCTTGTAAAAACCAGTCGTGGTAGACGGGGCTCTGTGGTCTTCCATAATCTGGGGATCACCTAGTGCGTGCGCTGTCAGCATGAAGTTGTTAGAATGTCGTAATGTTTCCTATGGTCCAGTGTACATGGAAGTTAGTTCAAAATAGTACGAATAGAGATGAAGAGAACACTTAACTGCTCGGTACTCGTTATCGAGACGAACTTTTCCCGATGCCGAGGATCGTCTCGATATAACGAACCCATTGAAGTCAAGGGTGATCGAGATTTTTTCAAGTGGGACCAAGGCTCGCACAGGAAGCTTGGCCAAACACCTGGGAACGCTCAGAAATGGGATGAAAACACAAACGGGAAAGGCACAGAAACAGGGCAGGGGCAGCATGCATGGATGCTCTGAGGCTGCTTAACGCACCATTATGCCAAAAGTATGGCAACAGCATGGCCTGACACGAGTGACGGAATGAAGCTAGATCGTATCTAAAAACATGCAATTATGGACACTTGACTAAGGGGACGGATGCACCGAGGGCGCGGCAGCAGGTAGAGAGTTCATGGCGACATATCCCTTAAAGGCTCGGCTCAAACCCCACAGGGGATGGCCCGAGTGGAAACAAGGAGTGCGCATAGAGTGTAATCTATCGGTACATGAATAAAAGTTTGACCGTATATTTTGGATTACACAGCAGGGAGTTGGCGACAACCAGTTTAAAATGGAGGGGAAGGCCATGAAAAAACACCACCCCAAAATTTGGCCTGAACAAGCTACGTTTGATATAAGGGACCATGTATGGAGGGCAGTGAAACTGTAGTAGATATTAAAGGTTGCTGCAGTTGTTAAAAACTATGTCTTAGTTGGATTTGGCATGGAGCTGGCGCTCCGCGCTGCCAGACGAGCTTTCGCCAATCCAAGCCCCTGTCTCTATGCTACTCCCCAAACAGCACTTTTGTATAAGATCAAGTGTGTAGCGTTCTTATAAGTTAGGATCGGGTTGAGGGGAAAGTAAACAGATACGCAAGAAGCGCATGATGCGCATGGGAGTGCGCTCCGCTGCCAGGCGAGCTTTACGCCAATCCAGCCCACGTGGTCGTCTAGGTACCCCCAACTGAGCACATTTTGTATAAGATCAAGTGGTAGTAGCGTTCTTTTATAGTTTAGGATATTGCCGGGTTGAGGGGAATGTAAACAGATGCGCAGAAGCGCATGATATGCGATGGAGAGTGGCGCTCGCTGCCAGGCGAGCTTTCGCAAATCCAAGCCCGTCTATAGGCTACTCCCCCATAACGCACTTTTGTATAAGAATCAAGTGGTAAGCGTTCTTAAGTTTAGGATATGGCGGGTGAGGGAATGTAAACAGGTGCGCAAGAAGCGCTTGAAATAATATCCCAAATGGTAAAAGTTGCCAGTATATTGTGGATAACACAGCAGGAGGTGGCGACAAAGTTAACAACTTTGATGTGGAATCATGAAAAAAACCCAAATTTTCTGGCTGACAAAACTCGTTTGATAAAGGGACGATTGATATGGACGGCCTCAGATGGACGACTTGTGAGTTTGGTGGTAGCAATGGAGACAACGTGTGGAGCTGCTATGGAGACAATTAAATTTGGATTGTGCCTGTATGTGGCAGTCCCAAACATTTTTTTCAAACCAGAGGAGGCAGGTAGGTGGCCCTCCAGTAAAATGGAATAGATTGAGTGCCTGTATGGGAGCAGTCCCAAAAATTCTTCAAACCAGAGGGCAGGTAGAGTGGCCTCCAGTAAAATGGAATACGATTGAGTGCCTGTAATTGGCAGTCCCAAAAATTTCACTATCGAGAGAAAAGCAGGTAGGTGGCCCTCCAGTAAAATGGAAGAGATTGAGTGCCTGTATGTGGCAGTCCCAAAAATTGTTCAAACCCGAGGAGCAGGTAGGTGGCCCTCCAGTAAAATGGATAGATGAGTGCCTGTATGTGGCAGTCCCAAAAAGGTTCAACCAGAGGAGCAGGTAAGTGGCCCCTCCAGTAAAATGGAATAGAGTAGGTGCTGTATGTGGCAGTCCAAAAATTCTTCAAAACCGCGAGCAGGTAGGTGGCCTCCAGAAAATGGAATAGATTGAGTGCTGTATGGTGGCAGTCCCAATTCTTCAAAACCAAGGAGCAGGTAGGTGGCCCTCAGTAAAATGGATAAGATTGAGGCCTGTATGTGGTCAAGTCCCAAAAATTGTTCAAAAAGAGAGCAGGAGGTAGTGGCCCTCCAGTTTAAAATGGAATAGAGTTGAGTGCCTGTCATGTGCAGGCCAAAAATTGTTAAAACAGAGGACCGGGTAGGTGGCCCTCCAGAAAAGAATAGATTGAGTGTCTGTATGTGGCACTCACAAAATGTCTCAAACAGAGGACCGGGTTAGGTGGCCCTCACAGAACAAATTAAATGCATTAAGTAACAGAGCCAGTGGGCCCTGTCAAAAAATAGCCATTTCCTCGCTTACTGATACAAAGAGGAGGAGAAGGAGGAAAAATGACGGAGTAGGAGGAGGAGTGGAATCAATTTTCAGGTGTGAGCTGTCCTTCACCTGGTGGAGATTGGAAATTTGAGCAATCCAGCCTTTATTCTTTAATAAGGTCAGCCTGTCAGCGCTGTCAGTACGACAGCGATGGTACGCTTATCGGTGATGATGCCACCAGTGCACTGAACCCCGCTCGGACAAGACGCTAGCGCGGCCAGGGCAGGCAAGAACCCCCAAGGCGTACAGCGCCAGTTGTGCCACATGTCAGATTGAAACCCAGTAGTTGTAGGGAGCTGTGTGTCGATTTAGGACGATGGTATGGTCAGCTACGTTTCCCTCACCATCTTCTGTAAAGATCAGCCCTACTCTGCGGACTGGGGCCAGGTGAACAGTGTCTTGTGACTGGGGTGACATAAGCTGGCAAAAGCCTTGTAAAGAGTATCACTTTGCCAGTTGCTGGACAAGCGGGCCTGCTCGCCTACTCTCTCGCTAATGTCCCGCAGAACTACGCACTCTGCCGCTAGCGCTTCACAGAAGGGAAATACTGTTTCAGCTTGTGCACCAGGGCCTGCTGGTATTATCATGCTTCTCACACTCCTTTCCTCTGCAGGGATGAGAGATGGCAAGATTTTGCTTGTACCGTGGTGGGTCCAGGAGAGTGAAACACCAGTAATCGGTGCTGGAATAAATTCTTGTGAACGCGAGGGTCACGGGATAGGCAGCCTAGCATAAATCTGCCATATGACGCCAGAGTACCAAGCGCGTAAGATACACTCCCCTCACTGGCCTGCACTGGTCATTTCCTCCTCCTCCAAACTCCTCCAACTCCTCTTCTGCCAGATACACGATGAACAGTGAAGGAACTCAACAATGGTCCCCTTGTGTCTCGCCAACATTCTCCTCCTCTTCTCCTCATCCTCCTCCACCTCCCCCTCCTCCGTTATGCGCTGAGAAAACAGACCTCAGGGTGCTTTGGCTATCAAAAGGGAATATTCTTCCCCGTCTCTTGTGACGAGCGCAAAGCTTTCGACTTCATGCGAGACCAGAGAGTTTTTCAACAGGCCAAGCAGCGGGATGGTGAGGCTGATGATGGCGGGCATCGCACTGACCTCTCGTGTTGACTCCTCAAAGTTACTCAGCACCTGACAGATATTCCAGACATCCACGTCCATCCTCATTGTAGACTTGAGGAAGTGACTGACCTGACTATGGCCAGTTCTGTGTGGAAAGGTTTGACATCATGGCAGCTACACCATCGCTCTGCGCTGGCTGGAAACTCGGGACTACATGGTCAGTGTTGAATTCACCTCGTGGGCACGTAGCAAACAGTCGGTGCGGGCGGCAGTTGGGAGGCGGCGCTGGCGCTGCCTGAGAGGGCAGCATCTGGGCTGGACTTCCTGAAATGCGGCACAGATGCGGCGCACTTCGTGAGCAAATCAGACAGATTGGGGTATGTCTTGAGGAAACGCTGCACTATTCAGATTTAACACATGGGCCAGGCATGGCACATGTGTGCGTCTGCGAGTTGCAGAGCGCCACCAGGTTACCGGCCGTGTCACACACAACCATTCCCGCTTGAGGGTTCAGCGGTGATGCCAGCCACAGATCAGTCTGCGCGTGAGCCTGAATAGCTCTTGGCGGGGGCTTGTGTTGCCTTTTGTCGCCTAGGCTCAGCAGTTTTTGAAGCACCGCCTGCGGTCGCTTAGCGACGGCACTGCTGTGTGCCTAGAGCTACCGACTGATGGCGCCGTGCCCCCGGATGGTAGTTCGAGAGGAGGGGAGGTGGGGGAGGGGTGGGAGGAGGAGGAGGCATAGTAGGCCTGAAACACCTGGACCGAGGGTAGGCCCCGCAATCCTCGGCGTCGGCAGATATGAGCAGCACCCAGGGTCAGTCTCGCCCGGTCCCAAGTCCTCCACCAAGTTAAACCCAAGTGCCGTCAGCGTATATAGTGGCCTGCCGGCAGCATGTCCAGTGTACCGTGGTCCAGGTGGACTTGTCAGAAACGGCGTTGGTCAGGGCACGGATGTGATGGTCTGCACACGTGCTGGTGCAGGGCTGGGACGGCACATCGGAGAAGTTGAGTGGTGCGCTGGGGAACGAATACCGAGGGGCGGCCGCCCGCCATGAGGTTGCGAAAGGCCTCGGTCTTGTACAAGCCTATAGGGCAGCATCTCCAGGCTAAGCAATCTGGAGATGTGCACATTAAGGGCTTGGGCGTAGGGGTGGGTTGCAATATTTTGCGTTTCCGCTCCAGAGGTTTGGGGTAGGAGAGATGAACGTGTGATGCTGGTGGTGGAGGACTGTGGAGGGCAGACGTGGGGTTTTTGTGGCAGGGTCTGGGCAGGGGGCTGACTAGCAGCTGACACAGGGGAAGGAGCAGTGGTGTGCACGGCCGGAGGAGGTGAACGGGCTTGTTGCACTGAGTGGGGTGCTTAGCATTCATAGCCTGCCATACTGGTGGGTTAGTAGGTAAGTAGTGGTGGAACCCTGCTGACCTGGTTTGGCAAATGTTGCACACACCAGTCCGTCGGGTCATTCCGGGGTTTCCTTAAAGAACCTCCACATTCTGAAGATCTAGCCCTCGCCGCAAGAGCCCTCACCACGGAGCTTCACTAGTGACAGTGGCGTGTGTGCCACCAGCTCTGGCCCTGCCTCTCCGTCTGGGCCCCCACTGCCTCTTCCAACTGTTTCAGGTCGAGGACTCCCCGTCTCAGAAGCACTGCGTTCCACCCGGACTCTCAACCCAGCTGTGGGTCTGTACATCATCATCCTCCATCCCAGTTCTCTCCCCCCTCGGACTTCCTGCCTGACAAACAAATTCCCCACTGTTGACAACGTGTCTCTCATCGTCGGACACCTCCTTTACAACAATTCCACTACTCAAGCAAAAGGTCATCATCACCCACAGACTGTGACTGGTGGAAAAACCTGGGATCGGAAAATTGCTCAGCAGCAATCCGGACAAGTGGTTGTGACTGTGGGAAGGGCTCCAGAAAAACAGTTCCTCAGGGTATGCGGTTACATGGCAATTTTTCCGGAGGGGGCAGACTGGGGGAGGAGGCTGAGGATGCAGGAGCTGGAGGAGTGCGGGATTTCGGTGACATGGGTGGACTGCGTGGAAGACGACGGTGGTGGACAAAGTGCTCGAAACATGTGCAGCAATCCACGACATCACCTGTTCGCACTGTCTTGGCCTCAACAGTGCTCTCCCACGAGTCCCAGTAAGTTCAACATGAAGCTAGGGGGGGGCGTTCGTCTGCGGCGTTCCCCTGCTCCCTCTCAGCAGGTGGTGTCTCCCCCGCCCCGACCACGGCCCCTCTGCCCCTGCAGTAGTTGGCGCCCCGATCCCCCCGTCCTCTACCCCTGCCTCGGGGTTCCCTTTATGGCGTTTCTTTTTTTTTTTTTCTTTTTTTGTGTTTTTTTGTGTTTTTTTGTTTTTTTTTTTTGTTTGGTTTTTTGTTTTTTTTTGAGTTTTTAGAACCAACAATCCTATCCTATTGCTCTGGAGATTTTCTAGCCAAGTATAAAGGAAGCACACTACATGCCAGATGAGGAGAACTGAGTTAGTGCCTTAATAGAAATCCAACCCCTACTGAATTTTGCCACTTCAGCCTTGCTATGGATATGGCGCCACTAAGCGGCGAACACACACCGGCTCGCAAGTCTCACTACAATTGTCAGAATTGGAAGTCATGCACTGCAGAAACTACAGCCACCAGCAGATCAACCAGAAATCAAATATAGAACGCTAATGTAGGCTTCAAGAAGCTATTTGGTTCCTATGGTATTTTCTAGCCAAGTATCAAAGGAAGCACACTATGCCAGATGAGTGGACACTGAGTTAGTGCGCTAATAGAAATCCAACCCCTACTGAATTTCCCACTTCAGCCTTTGATATGGATATGTGCGCCACTAAGCGCAGACACAGCGGTCGCGCAAGGCCCACTACAAGTGCTCAGAATTGGCAGTTACAGCACTGCAGAAACTAGTCCCACCAGCAGATCACAGAAATCAAATATATGAGACCGCTATTGTAGGCTTCAAGAGCTGTTTGTATTCCTCCTATGGCTATTTCTAGCCAAGTATCAAAGGAAGCACACACTATGCCAGATGAGATGACACTGAGTTATGCCTAATGAAATCCCACCCCTACGATTTTGCCACTTAGCCTTTGCTATGGATATGTGCGCCATATAAGCGCAGAACACAGCGGTCGCAAAGTCTCACTACAAATGCTCAGAATGGAAGTACATGCACTGCAAAACTACAGCCACCAGCAGATCAACCAGAAATCAAAATATAGAACGCTACTGTAGGCTTCAAGAGCTATTTGTCTATTCCTATGGCTATTTTCTAGCCAAGGATCAAGGAAGCACACTACTATGCCAGATGAGGATGACACTGAGTTATTGCCTAATAGAAACCAACCCCTACTGAATTTGCCACTTCAGCCTTTGTATGGAATGTGCGCACTAAGCGCAGAACAACAGCGGTCGCAAGTTCACTACAATTGCTCAGAAATTGGCAAGTACATGCACTGCAGAAAAAACTAAAGCCACAGCAGATCAACCGTAAATCAAAATATAGAACGGCTACTGTAGGCTTCAAGAAGCGTTTGTGATTCTCATAGGGCTATATTTAGCAAGAGTATCAAAGGAACCACTACTATGCAGAGAGATGACACTGAGTTTGCCTATACGAAATCCAACCCCTAATGAATTTTCCCACTCGGTCTTTGCTATGGATTATGTGTGCCACCAAGAGCTAACACAACGGTAGCAAGTCCCCTGCTATTCCTACAAAATGGTTTAAAAGATGAAATTAAAATAAAAAAAGTAGAACGTTATTGTAGCTAAGAAGGGCTGTTGGGTTCTTGGAATCACTCCTGCTAACAGTAGCTAATAGAACACCCTAACGCTTTCCCTGACCAGCAGCAGCTCTCTCCGGCGGCAGCCGAACAGAAATGAGCCTAGCACGCTGCGCGGCTAGTCTATCCCAGGGTCACCTGATCGGCCAGCCAACCACTGTATCGACGTGCTAAGGGTACACTTCATGGCTGGGTTGAGTGCATAGTCTCCTGGCTGTGATTGGCTCTGTGTCTGGCCCCAAAAAGCAAAACGGCGAGGAGCTGCCCATTTTATCGAGCGGAGCGAAGTATTCGTTCCGAGCAACGCGCAGTTTCGAGTAACCCGAATGCTCGACGAGCATCAGCGCGGACGAGCATGTTCGCCTCTCCTAAGACGAAATCATTCCGACATTGTACCACTGGTAGTTTGTGAGTCATAGTCAAAAACCACGTTTTTTCCCGAAAGGTTGTATTACGGGACACTTACCACCATCCCCACAATCTCCACGGTTTTATAACCCTCTCTACTAGCTAACGGGCAGTACCTTCACCCTACTTTTCAACAAAGCATGGAAAGAAGAACCTAAAGAAGAATTTACAAAGAAGATGGTGGCAAATTTTTCAAACAACACAAAACATCTACATTGGTTAATCAAAGAACAATTACAAAATCTTGTCAAGGTGTATTGGGTGCCAGCAAAACTCAATAAATATACCCCAAAAACCCTAACGATGCTGGAGATGTAGAGGAGCAAGGCACTTGACAACCTGCCCTCTGCTCCTCTACATCTGGAGATTGTGTGAGGGATTGGTGTTGGGGACAGACATAATTCTTCAAAAGGGGTTAGATTTCTGTGTAAATTTAGTTTGGTTTTATGTTTATGCTAAAATTTTGACACTTGTCTATATTCCCATTGGGTTTTTTGGGTGCAGAGGATAGTTTTAATTAATGACTCCAGTGTCATTAATGAGGATAGTTCTGTCATGGAAATGAATCTTAGGGGTTTTTGGGGTTCTCTGATAGTTTGAAGGAAATCAATGTTGTTTCCGGGTGAGAAGTCTGGATTGTTCAATATCGGTGTTAGTGGGCCATTGTTCTCAAATAATTTTGTTGTTTCATGAGGTTTGATTAGTGTTTTCAGAGTTTGTGCTGTTGTAAATGGGAAGGTGTTTAGGCGGTATGGTGGATACGTTGAGTTTGGGGACCAAGGAAGGCCTATCAGAGGGAGTGGAGAAAGTTGTTCTTCTAATTTTACCCATTGCTTTGGTCTGTGGTGGAACCAGTCCAATATACTGGAGAAATTTGTGGCGTAAAATTAGCCCTTGAAGTCAGGGAGACCTAGGCCTCCTTGTGTTTTCCTACGTGTCAATGTGTTTTTAGAAATTCTGAGAGAGGATGAGGCCCATATGAAATGGTTTATTAGGGACGATAATTTATTAAAGAATGTTTTGGGTAGGGAAAGAGGTATGGTTTGGAACAGGTATAATATTTTTGGTAAAATGGTCATTCATACATATTTTTATTAAAGAGATTGGGCAGCATTATAGATTGTGGAAGGTCCAGTGGGCTGAAATATGACCACGGGAAGGGGTTAGATGAGTAGAACCCTGGGTGGATCCATGTCGAACATTTCTCTTTCCCGGCCAATAGCTCAGCTTTTTCATCTTCGACCTATATGCGCATTGACGATCTGTTAAAGGGAACCTGTTGATGGTTGCCATGGGCAACTGGCAATCTCTGACTTTCATAACGTCTTGATAATCGGCCCCAATTGTCTGTCTTGATCTTTTGCCTTTCTGTTTTCCTCATGGCTCATGCAGGTGCTTTTATGTGTATGAAGATGAAATGGATTTCTAATAAAGTGCCATAAAGCGTCGTGGGCTCCAGTGTAGAAACTTGATGTATGTTACAATGAAATCTTCTGGAGCCACTCTCACCTAAAAGCAGAATACTGTCTCACCGGGGTGTCCACATAGCAGCACCTAGACTGAGATGTGTTCTGAACAACATGAATTCACAGTGTTTCCTCCTTCAATGTAAAATAATATTAATAATCATAAATAAAATTCTTGGTAAAAATTTTCCGAAATGCCTGTTTCACCTCGCTGTTCCTCAAGCTATATATCATAGGATTCAGCACAGGCGTCACAACACCATAAATAAGAGAAATATATTTGAGGTTAGAAGAAAATCCTTTTGTATTTCCCATGTACATGGTTATGCTTGTTCCATAAACCATCAGCACCACAATGAGGTGGGAGGCGCAGGTGGAGAAGGCCTTAGATTTCCCATCTCTTGAGCGGATACTTAATATTGAGACAATGATACAAATATAAGAACCTACAATAAAAGCAAATGGTAATAAGATAGTAAAAAAACTGATAACAACTATACCAATCTTATAGAAGGAGAGGTCCCCGCAGGCTAACGCCACAAGTACTAGAATCTCACAAGCAAAATGGTTTATCCGGTTCTCATTGCAGAAGACAAGAGGTCGGGCCATATTAGGAACAGTTGTGAGGATGAAACTTACCACCCACATAATGACGGTGACACAATGACACAACCTCCAGCTCATGATGACGGTGTAACGTAAGGGGAAGCATATGGCGATGTACCGGTCATAGGCCATCACCGCCAGTAAGATGCACTCAGTTCCTCCGAGAAACACACCAATGTTCATTTGGGTCAAGCAGCCGATGACTGAAATTCTTCTTTTGTCAGAAAACACATCATGTAGCATTTTTGGGAGAGAATTTGAAGAGTAGCACAAATCTATGAAGGATAAATGACCCAGAAAGTAATACATCGGCGTGTGGATCTGAGGACTGACAACGACAGTGAAGATCAGTAAAAAGTTCCCAAAAATCGCCAAGATATAAAAGAGTAGAAACTGGATGAATAACATTATCCTTGTCTGTAAACTTTGAGAGAATCCGGTCAGGATGAAGTCTGTCAGGACGACGGTGGTTTGGTTTCCTTCATCCATGTCACAGAATACATTTTTAGATTTAAGGACCTGGGGAGAGGATTAGGATGAGTGTTCAGCGATACGTTTAGTTTCTGTTTATATTGTATTGACCAACCAAGGAGATGCCTCTCACTCAGGGTCGGCTTCAGGTCTCAGTAGGCCCCTGGGTGACAGAGCCTCAGTGGCCCCTTTGCAGTGAACTCACGTGGCGGCATTAAAAATTCAGAAACTAAAACAGTCTCCTGTTCCCTAAAATATTCCCTAGTTCATCATACCAAACAGCTTCCTCATGAATATTTTATGTATGGACCCCTCACATCCCGGCACTTGCCCAGGTATGCTCAGCGCTGGCCCTGCTCTCACTTCACACTCTATGATCCAGTGAAATTTTGACTAAGCTAACTCCCTATTAGATAACTACGCGTGCACATTATACATTATCCGGCACAGACCCACCGGACAGCCGAGTCTTATACTACGGGTATTTAGTAGTAGTATAGTTATAGTCTCTATATAAGTGTCTGTGGGGGCTGCTGCACATCAGGTTGTGCAGTTGGTACAATGTAGTGTTAAAGGTTGAGCCACCACTTACCTTTCTCACCACTGAATGGCCCCCAATACCGTTTTCCAAGGGTGCGCAGTGTTATATTCACATTGTTATACAGTAATAATGATAACAGGAGAGGACAGAATCTCTGAGATATAGACGCTATACAACCACATTCATTCAAAGAAGAAGAACATGACAGGAATAATGGAAGGAAACGAGGCGCAGTATAAAGACCAGGACTGTGATTGGATAGTAGTTATTAGGTTATAATATTATTATGTACATGTAATGTTTGCACAACATGGAGAATACATGGAGAATACATGGAATTTTTCACCTTCCTCCAACAAAAGGAATAAAATTGAATCCCATAACTGTTTAAAAAGAGGCCGCAACTCAACCCCTCCAAAAAGAGAAATAGAAATAGTTATAGAGGCCGGAAATAGTTCAGATAAATAAATATCAGGTCATTGTCATCACATTACATTATACGCACGAGTTCTGGTACCGGATACGCGCTGCAGACCTGGTGTCACAGTCACAGGAACTTTCATCATTCATTATCTTAGGTTCTTCATGTAACGGGAGGTAAGTCAAGGATTTAGGATAGTGTGTATCCAACTATGCAGGTTCCGGTCCATCGGACCTGACTCTAAGTTTCATTTGTAGTTCCGGTGCAGGTTCAGCTCAACAACCCCCCCCCCCCCCCCCACCACCACCACATTAATGTCTGCTTTGTGCTGCAGTCTCTTCTTTTGCCTCTTATCTCTTCCTTTGGACATAGTCCCTACACAGTCCCCTCTTGCTTCTGCAGTCTCTCCTTTCAGACACAGTCCTGACCTTATTCTACAGTCTCTTCTTTTACCTGTAGTCTATTCTGTCAGACACAGTCCCTTCTTGCTTCTGTAGTCTCTTCTCTGGTCTCTTCTTGCTTCTGAAATCTCTTCTTTCTTCTGCAGTCTCTTCTTGCTTCTGTAGTCTCTTCTCTGGTCTCTTCTTGCTTCTGAAATCTCTTCTTTCTTCAGCTGTCTCTTCTTTTACCTGTAGTCTATTCTGTCAGACACAGTCCCTTCTTTGGCTTCGCAGATCCTCTCTGTCTCTTTCTCTAGTCTCATCTTTCTTTCTGCAGTCTCTCTTTCTTCTCTTCCCATGGGATCCATCTCATCCTCAGGACAAGTCTGTGAAATATTTATAGAAGAAGCAAATAACTGAATGTGGAAATGAAACACCTATAAAAATATCTCAAAGGGACCAGAATATGAAATAATAATAATGATAATAACAATGTCCCGTGTTTGTCTCGTCTATGACATATGATAACACTTAGGAATCTCAGGTTAGAATGACTCTTATCAAGTGTCTCAGAGAATGTTGGTTTCGGGTCAATAATTTACTGTCACTAGTTCTGCTCTTGGTCATTATTCTCCGGGTCAAATTCAACTTTAAAAATATTTTCTTTTCACTAGAAGTCTACACCAACTCAAGGTTGGCTTGGATTTCCATCATCTTACTAGAAGATTGGGCCACATGATTTGGAGGTCAATGTCTTCCCCTGCTCCATTTGATGTCTACTATATGATTATTGCATTTTGGCAGCCAACATGACCAAGACTTTTTATTGAGTAGCCACAGCATGAAGCCGACCACGCTATGTTCACTGATGGATCAAGGCAGGACAACCTGAAAAAAATTCTTTCCTCCATTGTAGAGGGTAACTTGCCATTATCAGGGTGAAGATCGATGCACGGCAAACCCTGAAAGCCAATGGACACTTTTGCCCAGGAGCTCCATCTTTTGTGCAGGAGCCTGATCTCGGGAATTACTTAGTTATAAGCTGGTTTATATGATAGCGCACTGATAATGCTACAGGTTACCCTCTACAATGGAGGAAAGAATTTTTAGCTTTAGGCCAGTGAAGTTGCGCTGACTGGATCTCATGGGTTAGACCAGTTATGGTGAACCTTTTGGAGATAGAGTGCCCAAGCTACAACCAAAATCTACTTGTATGTCGCAAAGTGCCAACAAGACAATTTAATCAGTAACTTATTGCTCCAGTGCTGTATTGGTGTCCTGAGTTCACCAATACCATAGAAAGATTTAGAAATTTGGATGGTAGCTTCCCTCCAGGGTCCCCTGAAGAGGAAGAATCAGGGGACCCAGAGCAGGAGCTCAAATGACAATCCATCTCTAGCCAGCCCTTCCTGCTCCTCTTGTAGACCTGGCAGCCAAAGATGTTGCTTTAAAAATAGCACTGAGCACGGTGCATCCTGGGCTGTATTGGATCATAGGGGAAAGCCTTGAGTTCTAACTGGCAAACTCTGCATTGAATTGAAGGCCTGGGTGGCCACTGAAAGGGCTCCGAGTGCCACCTATGGCACCCGTGCCATAGGTTCACCACCACTGGGTTAGATGGTGTGGACATCACCGTGGGGAGGAGAGGGTGCCGACTCTAGGTGTATAGGGGCTATTATGAATAGGAATGAGTATGAGCTTAGCACTAAGTTGTAATGAAGAGATGATCGGTACAGACAATAGTTATACGTAATATCAGATGCATGCGCGGTAGTGTGTGCAGCGCGCTGACTGTTTCAGTACAAAAGAGAGTCGGGGCTTAATGTTTATGTGCAATATTATCACTATGACGCTGTGTACACAATCTGAATGGGGAGAAAAGTTACACAGAATCATGTAATATTTATACTTTTATGGACTGGTGCAATATTGTATATTAGTTATGTGGATGTATTATTGATGATGATGTCACTTCCCCTATTTATACTTGATTGTATCACTTTGCACCGTGTCCAGTGTCAGAAAGCTTGGGCTCAGTCGCTGGTCATGGATCTTGCAACAGGATAATGACCCAAAACACACAAAACACCCAAGAATGGCTAAAAGGAGAACATTGGACCATTCTGAAGAGGCTTCTATGAGCCCGGACCTAAATCCTATTGAGCCTCTTTGGAAGGAGATGAAACCTGGCGAATGGAGAAGACCAAACCCCAGACAACTGGCAGCTCATGAGGAGGGGCCCAAAATCCCTGCTGAGAGGAGCAAAAGTCTCATCTCCCGTTACAGAAATCATGTGATTGCACCAAGTTAAGGGAACCATCATTTCTGTACAGGTCTGTTTCATGAGTTTTATTTTTTTTTTAATTCTGTTGAAGCATGAACATTCATTTCTTCATTTTCATAGAAATTTCATTATTTTAATCAGAATTAAGTTATTTTTGTGACTATTGTTGGTTTTTCTTGAATTAAACAATAGTTTTGTCCACAAGTGCACCTATGTTGGGGTCATGCGTTACGTTACTGTCCTTTACCCCTTAACGACTTGGCCATTTTGCACCTTCCTGACACGGCCTTTTTTAAAATCTGAGATGTGTCACTATAAGTGGTCATAACTTTGGAAAGCTGTAACATATCCAGGTGATTTTGAGATTGTTTTTTTTTGGTGACACATTGTACTTCATGTTGGTTGAGAAATTTAAGCAATATGTTTAGTATTTATTTATGAATTAAATGGAAATTTGGCGAAAATTTAGAAAAAAACTATTTTTTCAGTTTTTCCAAATTTTCGACTTTTTGGAAAGATAGTCGTATCCCCAAAATAAATTGATATCTAAGATTTTCCATACGTCTGCTTTAACTTGGCATCATTTTTCAAACATCCTTTCCTTTTTTTAGGGTGTTAGGAGCAGGCGCACATCACCCATGAGAAGAGTTGGGAATCTCGCCTCGGGCGGTGCCACCTGTTGGACAGTTTGGGAGCGGCACCCAGACAGGTAATACTGTAAGCCAGGACATACCGCATTAAAATAACCTAGACCACGACATGTCCTGGAGGCTGGATAGGCGGCCGAGCAGGAGGGGGGGGGGGGGCCCCACCAAGATTGTAGGTTAGCTGCGCAGGAGGCTTATAACTTTAGGTGTGATTTTTTCCAAATTTCACAAAAATCATCAAAACCTATTTTTGGAGGGCCAATTTATTTAGAAGTGACTTGCTAAGGAATATGTAACAGAAAACCCCCACAAATGACACCATTTTAGAAGCTGCACCCCTCAAAATATTCAAAACAACCTTTGGGAAGTTTGTTAACCTTTTGAGCATTTCATGAGGGTGAAAAATATACGAAAGTGAAATTACAGAAATGTAATTTTATCTTACAATATATTCACTGAACACTAAAATTTGCACCTTCACAAGGGGTTAAAAAGGAAAAGGCATTTTACAATGTTTATTGTAATTCCTCCTGAGTGTCAATACCCATTGTGTCACTGTACTCTGCTGTACGGGCACAGGGGGCACTTGGAAGGGGAAGAGCGTTGTTTAGTTTTTGGAGGACAAATATGGCTGAAAAAGTTTTCATGTGTCAGGATGCATTTAGAATGGTCCCAAAACAGAGGAGAGCCCCAACAAGAGACACTATTTTGGAAACTACACCCCTTGGAGAATTTAGCAAGGTGTAATATGTGTATTTGTCCTTACAGGTGTTTGATTCAATTAGGCCCTAAAAAGGAAAAAGTTGAAAATTTTCCTATAAAGGTCACTTTTACCCCAAATTTTTGTAAGCCAGAAAGGAATAAAAGACGAAATAACCCCAAAAAATTAGTAAAACAATTTCTCCCGAGTGTATAAGTTCCCCACATGTGCATATAAAATGTTGTATGGGCGCACAGTAGGGGGAAAGAGGGATGTTGGCCTTTTAGAAGCCAAATTTGACAGAAATCCTTCACATGTGTCAGGATACGTTTGGAGAGCCCTAGTGGTATAAAACCCGAAAAGTGACCCCAATTGTTGAATGCGCACTCCTGCTGGATGAGGGTTACCACCTGTATTTACCCTTTATCCCAGCGTTCCACTACCTCAGTTCCAGAGGTTCTGTAGTGTGCGGCACTGTACGCAAAAACCTCCCAGGTAGCCAGGGGGGACATCAGAACATGATGCTCATCAAGTACAAGGACAAGATGAAGGACTCCAGCACCCTCACCCGTACAGGTAAGATGCTTCAGGATATACCATACACTCCAGATTCATAACATTTTACTTGGCTCGCTGGTATATTCCACCTCCTTATACGCATCACATTCACAATTTACACAATTTACGTCCAACCTTTTTTGTGAATTCCCCTTTGAAAACAAACAGAACGATAATAGCTTATCTGGACAGAGCTCATACTGCCAATGACAAGGTGGAGGAAGGGAGCAGTGAGAAGAGCAGAGACAGACAGAGAAACTTCTGTAGAATCACAGACTGGGATGGAGGGACGGATATGAAACATGGAGATCTTGTACCTCCCTATTCTGTGCAGGAGACATCTGCATACACATCCAGCTCTGCTGCATTCACTATTCTACCCTGTTTCAGATCTGCTAAATTGACTGAAACATGACCTCTTCCCCAGTGAGCAGGAGGCAGCAGCTCCTCCCCTCCTCCCAGGAAACTGACCGAAACTTAGTGTAAACAACATGGATTCATAAGGCTTATCAGAACATGGAGAGGAGGCTGCCATTACAGCAATGAGGTAATGTGAGGGGGATAGCAAATAAACTACTGAATATAGGTAATAAAGATAATAGCCAAAGTTGTTTTACTTCCCAAGAGCTATTGATTTGTGAAAAAAACTTTACAGCTACTCTTTAAGGTTTTCTATTTCTCCTTCAATCCTCTGGATTTGTTAGCAGATCCTTTCTAATTCTCCAAGTTCTGCCTGGAATTCCGGACCCTGATGTATTTTCAGGCTAGCGATTAGAAGCACATTTTGGGTCTTTCTCACGTCAGGAAACATGGCTTCCTAATCAGAGAGCTGACATTTCACAGTGGCACAAACTGGGCATCACATAATGGGCACCAAATACCGGGCATTACATAACAGGTGTCACATACAGGGCGTCACATAACAGGCACCACATACAGGGCGTCACATAATGGGCATAACTTTCCAGAAATAATTGCAATTTCCATCTTGGGCTCCATTGCGCATGATATTTGGAAACCACCTGTATGTCCAAAATGCTCATTTCACCAGTTGTATTACACTACACCACTTTATAATACATATTACACCTTGCTAAACTCTCCAAGGGGTGTACTTTCCAAAATGCTGTCTCTTGTTGGGGCTCTCCTCTGTTTTGGTGCCACTAGGGCCATCTAAATGCATCCTGACACATGAGAACTTTTTCGCAAAGAACACTCTTTCCCTTCCAAGTGCCCCCCTGTGCCCGTACAGCAGGGTACAGTGACACAATGGGGCAGATTTACTTACCCGGTCCTGTCGCGATCCCGTGGTGCGCTGTCCAACGTGGATTCAGGTCTGCCGCGATTCACTAAGGTCGTGCGCCCGAGTTCCTGCATCTGTCTCTTCTGCACCGAGGTCCGCAGGAGTTCACCTGCTTCATCCCGGTGCTTGTAAGTGCCTGTCTTGTGACACGATTTCTGTGGCGTGCAAGCCAGCGCCGATGCGCCAAAATCCGATCACGTGCGTCAAAATCCCGGGGTGGCATAATGAAAACTAAACAGAGCAAATTTCAACTAGATGCTCAAGACTATGCTACAAACCAGATATATGTCGGTAAACAAAATAATTACAATAGAGCTTACAAGCAAACTAGATCTATTCTTAAAAACAAAAATATTCAGAGAAAATCGAGAAATGATAGTCGAGTAAGCTTTACTGATTCTGAGACCTCTATTGCTACGACGTCGGACGATGTGTCTGATTCCTCTGTTTCTTCATTTGCCACCTCAAGTGGACCCCAATCTGAATCTGAGAAAAAACTAAAGAAAAGTAGAAAAACCAAAAAACCTAGAAGGGGAGGCAGGAAGCATCGATCCAGCCTCCAAAAACTACATTCTCGGGAATCAGAAGTGAAACATGACCCCATTTACAACTTATCGAGCTATATCATAAGTCCTCAGCAGAGCTCACTCTTGTCCAGAGGCTTGGGTTTTTTGCAAACTACCGTATATACTCGAGTATAAGCCGACCCAAGTATAAGCCGAGGCCCCTAATTTTACCACAAAAACCTGGTAAAACCTATATTTTTTTTACTCGAGTATAAGCCGAGTTTGAGGTTTCAGCACATATTTTTTTGTGCTGAAAAACTAGGCTTATACTCGAGTATATATGGTAATAACTTTAATATTTTCCTTACTATACTCGATGTAAATAAATTTATGAGAATTATAACCTTACGAAAACATTTTTCTAACTCTACAGACAGCGATGGGTTTTATTCTTCAGACACTAATATAATTTCTGCATTGAGTCTAAGTAAAGACATGAACACTTTTGAAGATCAATATCACCTATCTACCATGTATACTCGAGTATAAGCCGACCCAAGTATAAGCCGAGTCCCCTAATTTTACCACAGAAACCCGGTAAAACCTATTTTTTTTTACTCGAGTATAAGTCGAGTTTGGGTTTTCAGCACATTTTTTGTGCTGAAAAACTAGGCTTATACTCGAGTATATTACGACAGTTGCAATCCGAAGACACTGGGACACTAGATTTAATTAAATCTTTCCGTACTCCTACCCTATGTTTTATCCTATCAATTCGCGCTCGACAACTATGGATATTTTCCAAGACCAAATTGAGCGTGACTTGATAAAGTTAAAGGAAAATACTACACATAGATGGGATAGCAACATTTCAAATCAAGAACGCAAAGCCATCAAAGAAATTAAAATGAACTCAGATCTTTTAGTCCGCTCTGCAGACAAAGGTGCTGGTATTGTTCTTCTTAATGCTGGATTGTATAGAAAATTAAACCTAGAAATGCTGAATGATGTAAACACATATCAAATATTGCATTCTAACCCCACTGTAGAATTTCAGGTATTATTGAAAAAATTGCTAGATGAAGGTTTGCTAATGGGAGTAGAAATGAGCGAGTATACTCGTCTGAGCTTGATGCTCGCTCGAGTATTAGCGTACTCGAAACAGCTCATTGCTCGGATGAGTATCTCGTCTGCTCAAGATCGAGCATTTAATTAAGTAGAAAATGTAAAAAAAAGGGAATCAGAACACATCGCTGATGTTTAACACGATGTTTAACAAGATGTTCTTCACTGAAGAACACATCACAGATGTTTAGCTGATGTTCAGCAACATCTGCAATGTGTTCTTCAGTGAAGAACACATTGGGGCAGATTTACTTACCCGGTCCATTCGCGATCCAGCGGCGCGTTCTCTGCGGTGGATTCGGGTCCGGCCGGGATTCACTAAGGCAGTTTCTCCGACGTCCACCAGGTGGTGCTGCTGCGCTGAAGAGCATTGGAACGCACTGGAGTTCACAATCCTATCCTGGATGAAGGTAAGTGCATGCTCCGCGAAACATTTTTTTTAAAAAAATGCAGCGTTTTTTCCGAATCCGTCGGGTTATCGTTCTGTCACGCCCCCCGATTTCCGTTGTGTGCATGCTAGCGCCGATGCGCCACAATCTGATCGCATGCGCCAAACTCCCGGGGCAATACAGGGAAAATCGTAGCAAATCGGAAATATTCGGGTAACACGTCGGGAAAACGTGAATCGGGCCCTTACTAAATGACCCCCATTGTGCTGAAAACTGCTCGAGTCTCCCATTGATTTCAATGGGGTTCGTTACTCAAAACGAGCACTCGAGCATCGGAAAACGTTCGGCTCGAGTAACGAGCACCCGAGCATTTTAGTGCTCACTCATCTCTAAATGGGAGCCATATCTCAAAAAATAGCACACTACTTGTTTGTCAAATTCCCTGTCACCCCAATCTTTCACTCATTACCCAAGATACGTAAGGAGGTATTTCCTCCCCCTCTCCGCCCTATTGTGGCGGGTATCGGGTCTTTGAGTGAAAGATTGGGGGAATGGGTTGACCATCATCTCCAACCTTTAGTACCAGTTATTTCTGGCTTTTTAAAGGACACTTTAAACACACTATTTCCCTTCTTGATGGTAAAATATGGAAACAAAATTTTATGTGGTTGTCCTGTGATGTTGTGGGATTGTATCCGTCATTGGATCATGATATTGCTTTACAATGTTTGTTCTATTGGTTG
>WNYA01000370.1:134292-177421 GCA_019512145.1 Engystomops pustulosus
TTTTACCTGTAGTCTATTCTGTCAGACACAGTCCCTTCTTGCTTCTGCAGTCTCTTCTCTAGTCTCTTCTCTAGTCTCATCTTTCTTCTGCAGTCTCTTCTTTCTTCTCTGTCATTGCGGAGTCATCTCATCCTCAGGACAAGTCTGTGAATATTTATAGAAGAGCAAATAATCTGAATGTAGGAAATGAACCCCCTGGAATAAAATTATAAAAATATCTCAAAGGGACAAGAATATGAAATAATAATAATAATAATGATAATAACAATGTCCCGTGTTTGTCTCGTCTATGACATATGATAATACTTAGGAGTCTCAGGTTAGAATAACTCTTACCAAGTGTCTCAGAGAATGTTGGTTTAGGATTAATAATTTACTTTCGCTGGTTCTGCTCTTGGTCATTATTCTCCGGGTCAAATTCAACTTTAAAAATATTTTCCATTATTAAGATTTTGATAATCTCACATCAGTAGGAGCTTAGCTTCAGTCCCCAGTGCTGGCCACTAGATAGTGAATAGTCCTGTATTTCTGACACGTTTTGTACATCGGGCATTACACGGCTCTGGGCACCTGGCTGATTTACAAGAAGTAAATCCGACTTTTCAGGGATCGGCCGACCGGGATAGGGATTTAGAAGGGGTTTTTGGCGCACGCCATCGGATTTTGCTGCAATCACACCGTTTTTCATGGGACACAAATCGGGGGGGTGGGGGGGGGGTTAAAGGCTGTCGGACGATCTGACGGATTCGTACAAATCGGCATTTCACTTCAAAATTGTGTCACATCCAATGCACTTACATGCACCAGGAGGAAGAAGGTGAACTCCGGGGACCTGAGCGGGGAAGCGACACATGCAGGATATCAGGGCACAATGTTAGTGACTCCCCGCACAGGGCATTATACACGGACAATGCACTTACATGCACCAGGAAGAAGAAGGTGACACGGACAATGCACTTACATGCACCAGGAAGAAGAAGGTGAACTCCAGGGACCTGAGCGGTGAAGCGACACATGCAGGATATCGGGCACACGACCTTAGTGAATCGTCTGACACTCCGGATCGAGGAACGCGCAGGGACCGGGTAAGTTAATGTGCCCCAATGTCTTCCCCTGCTACGTTTGATGTCTACTATATCATTTTTGCATTTTGGCAGCTAACATGACCAAGACATTTAACTAAGTAGCCACAGCATGAAGCCCTTAGCTTATATTCAGGGGTTTTATTATGGGTCATGCTTTTACTCTGGAGTCAAAGTGGGACGTTATAAGCCGACCCCGCTATTTTCACTGAGGGATCGAGTCAGGATGACCTCTCTGGGATAAAGATAAAAATTCTTTCCTCCATTGTAGAGGGTAACTTGCCATTATCAGGGTGAAGATCGATGGACGGCAAACCTTGGAAGCATCAAATGGTGCGTCTGGTGGATACTTTTGCCCAGGAGCTCCATCTTTTGCAGGAGCCGGATCTCGGGAATTACTTTGGGAATAAATAAACCCCCTCCTTCTGTGGTGTGCTGCCATTTTGAGAACTAGACTGAACATTTTATTTTCTGTTGTAATTATTGAAATCGTGGTATCCCACAGGTTGGAACCATAGTTTGTATTATGCTGTGATCCGATAACTATCTATCTTTCACTGAGAAATGGGGACTGACCACATGAGCTGAGCCTTCGGATGGTCACTTGTACACATGTGGACACAATTGTTGGTGTCTCTCGTTTAACGTTTAACGACCTGGCCCTTTTTTGTTTTTTCAGTTCCATTTTTCCCTTCCCACCATCAAAAATCTTAAACTTTTTTATTTTTCCATGTACAGAGTTGTGTGATGGCTTGTTTTCTGCGTAACAATCTGTACTTCCTAATGAAGGAATTCAATATTCCATGCCGCGTACTGGGAAGCGGGAAAAAATTCCAAATTAAGTAAAAGTGGTAAAAAACCACATTTGCAACATTTTCTTGTGGGCTTGAAATTTATGGCTTTCACTGAGCGCCCCAAATGACAAGTCTACTTTATTCTCTGGGTCGGTCCGATCACGGGGATAACACATTTGTACAGGTTTTATAATGTTCTATACATTTACAAAAATTAAAACCTCCAGTACAAAGTTTTTATTTTATTTTGCCATCTTCTGGCACTAATAACTTTTTCATACTTCGGTGCCCGGAGCTGTGGGTGGTGTCATTTTTTGCGGCTTTTGATGGCGTTTTCAATGCCACTGTTACTAGGACTGTACAATTTGATGCCTTTTTATTGAATTTTTAATATTTTTCAAAATGCCAAAAAAGTGTCATTTTAGACCTTGGGCGCTACTTTAGATTACAGGATTAAACGCAGTGAAAAAACATAACTATACTTTGATGAATCAGGCATTTTAGGATGTTTATGATTTTTACTGTTTATTTATACGACTTCTAGGGAAAGAGGGGTGATTTGAATTTTTTTTTTTTTTTAATATACTATACAGGCAGTTCCCGGGTTACATACAGTATAGGTTTTGAAGTTTTGTTCTTAAGTCGAATTTGTATGTAAGTTGAAACTGTATATTTTATCATTGTAGATCCAGAAAAAAATGTTTTGCCCCAGTGACAATTGAAGTTTCAAAATATTTTGCTGTAATGGGACCAAGGATTATCACTAAAGCTTCATTACAGACACCTTACAGCTGATCATTGCAGCCTGGGACTATAGTAACATCCAGAGAGGTCACCAGAGGTCACAGTGGGCAGAGGGGTCCGTCTGTAACTAGGGGCCGTGTGTAAGTCGAGTGTCCTTAAGTAGAGGACCGTCTGTATTTTTTTTTCTTTTTACTATTTTTCAGACCCCCTAGGGTACTTTAACCTTAGGTTGTCTGATAGATCCTAGTTAGTACACGTGGTTGATATTCAGAGAAGTAAAACGTAACTTTTAATAAAGTCAATATAGATAATAATATTGACAAATAGGTAATTGGTTAAGAAATGTAAAAATATAGAGCTTGGAAGAGCCAACAACACTGCCAAAAGTGCCTTCTACCGAGAGACGCCAATTTAGAAGACCCTCACGGGGCATTACCAAAGAAATGAAGAGAGGCCACATACCTGACCATATATACCAGTGGTTGTGTGCGTCCTCAGGGTATATTGAAGGACCTTGGGGACCGTATTCTCCAATTGTGGAGTATGTTGCTGTCCTCAATGTTGGCCTTGCTCGTAGGCGAGGGTGAGATCGGTAAGAGACATGCCAGGCAGTATCCTTACATCACAGGAGGCAGGGATGAAGCACTCATGTGGATGCAGAGTGCAGAGTTCCCTATGAGACCCTACTGAGAGGGGAGGTGAGTCCTATTGCGCCCTAAAACGCCTCAACTCGGGACCGTCAATCCACGTTTTAAGAAAAATGCCGACCTTTCGCTAAACAGGCTGATCCAAAACAACGACATTACAAAGTGGAATGATAAAGGAGAATTTATTTACAAGGGTAATGTGGTCCCGGGCTCTAACAAGGTAGACCTGATACACAATACCACTCAAGGTCAGTTTGCTCAAAAACAAAATACCTTGTGGATGGGACATATTTCTGCAGGTCATGGCTGAATGAAATATACCCCCTACAGTTGTGGGTAATTCAGCTACTAGAGACAATCTGGAAGAATTAAAAAGGGAAGGGGGAATAGAAAGACAGAAGATAAGGAGGCATGGGCCGGGGGTGGGCGGCTTGACATGAAGTATGCACGCTACACTACTAACATTGGAGAGCTGCCTCTTCTTTAACTTCTTGCAAAAATGTATGAAATTAATTTTTTCGTTACAAAATCAAAGTTAATTGAGTTCCATGAACCACCTGCCGTTCTCAAATACTCACTGAGCGCTTTGATAGATTCTTTGAGGGTGTTGTTTCAAAAATGGTTCTGGTAACTCTGGTAACCTTAAAATTATCGTAGTTTGCCCTCCGAAATCTTATTGCCCTCCTTCCCCTCTGCACCTGGCCATCTGCCGATACAACAGGCAACATCCACATGTGGGGTATTGACTCACCTTTTTTTTTTCCTTTTATCCTGCATAATTGTGAAAATATTAAGGCTCAAGAAACATTTTTTCAAAGTTTTAAAAGAAATATTAACATTAAAATCCATCCTAACCAGGGACATTACTCATAGATCCAGGCACCGGGACTGTAATATCTTCCTATATTTGTTATTTATGGACTACTCTCTTCTAATATAAACTTTTATAATTATGCTAATGATCCAGAGGGGCTCTGGGGGCTTACCAGAGATCCTTTGTGCTTCAGCATAATAGGCTGTTAAACTGTGCAAGGAACTCCTCCCACAGTAAGCCGACACCTCCACTACTGTAGTGAGGTTTAATCAGACAGAGGAAGGGGGAAAGTGCTAAGGGAGCATAGAGGGAGACAGTGTAACTGCCTGTAACTGCCAGCCTAGTAACATGCCCAAGAGCCCTTATGGCTCATTAGCATAATTATATAAGTTGATTTTAGAAGGAAGTAGGCTATGGATATCAAATATAAGAAGATACCACGTTCCTGGATCTATGAGTAAGTGTCCCTGGTTTATCATAAAGGATTTTCATGGTGGATTCACTTTAATAAATGGGACTTTCAAAACCCCAATAAAAATGAATTGCTGTCTAAAATAATTTCTTCTGAGCAGCATGTTAGCTTCATTCCATGGGTCTATATGATTACTGTGAGACCCTATTTTTGTAGATTTTTATGTTTTAAATATTTCTCAGAAAAAAGCTCATTTGGTGAAAAAATGACTTGTTTTTTGCATTGCGGCATCTTCAGTGTGCCCTAACTACCTACGGCTTGCTTTTTTGCAGGAGGGTTTAAACTTTTTATTGCATTTTGATTGCTTTTTATAACGTTTGTTGTGTGTCTAGAGGAACAAAAGTTGTACCTTTGGGTGTTTTATGGTATTCACTAGAATTGGGCGAATTTGTTGAAATTCAGTTTGACTCGATTTGCCAACTTTTTTTTAAATTTTACATTAAAAAACAGGTATTTCCTGGCTGCATAGAGCCTGTAGGGCAGTGGTGGCATCAGACATGTGGCAGCATCAGAAGAGTGGCTGAGGCAGGTAGTTAGAATCCAGACTCATTTGGGGAAGGTGTCATGGCTGATCTAATCTGATGCATAAGGCATTGGTGAGTTGAAATCCTGGGCGATCCAAGCCTGATTCATCTTGACAAAGGTCAGTCTCTCTACATTACGGGTGGACAAGTGGATTCTCCTTGGGATAACGATGGCCCCTGCCTCACTGAACACCCGTTCTGATGCCACACTACTGGCAGGGCAGGACAGGCTCTCCACTGCAAGTTGCGGCCACGCATCAAGTTTGGCTGCCCAGTAGTCCAGGGGATCCTCTACCTGGGGTGGTAAAGTGCTGTCCAAGTAGGCCACCACCTGCTGGTACAGGGACTGCTCCATGTGTTGCCGGTGCTGGTGGCAGCTACCATTTCATGACTATAAGTTCCTAGGGGCTCAGTGGTTATTGCTACTGGGGGCTTTGTGACTATTGGTTCCTGGGGATTGCATGACTATTGGTAACTAGGGTCTGTTTGACTATTGGCTACTGGGGGCTGTCTGACTATTGGCTACTGGAATTTTATGCTTATTGACTAGTGGCAACTGCATGGCTATTAGTTCCTGAGGCCTTTTTGACTATTGCCTACTCCATGGTGCCCTATGATTATTGGCTACAGGGGGATATGCGACTATTAACAACTGAGCGTTATGTGACTATTGGCTACAGAGGCTGAATGATTATTAGCTATTGGGGGCTTTGTGACTATTGGTTGTTGGAGCTGCATGACCATTGGCTATTGGTTGCTGGAAGAATATTGGCTACTGGGGCTCTGTGACTATTGGCTATCATGGGTTGCTTGACTATTGGCTACTGGGGACAGTGTGACTATTGGCTACTGGCAGCCTTGTGACTATTTTATTGCCAGAAAGGACTAGGAAGTGCATGTTACATCAATGTACAGTGACGGTTATTCATGCACACTCTCTCCTAGTGCTTTTTTGGTGGGATTCATAACAATTTGATTCAAATTGAATAGCATTTTTGAAAAATTTATCTCTGTAGTGTTCCCTAATACAGCCCCTTATGAGTGTTAACTAAATAAGTGAAGTCACGTCATGTAAAGCAGAACTACAACTCTATCTATATACATCTATATTATATACATCTACTTTATATATAAGATCATTTTAGATACATATTTTAGAACTTTTTTCTTTGGTTTTGTGCAGATAACATCATCAGCTGCTCCGTCCCGCAGGGTCGTAGTTATTATTGGGATATGATTATTCTGCTGTGGGATAAGTCATCTGGGAGGAGGAATGGCTATAATGTCCCTGGTAATGGTAAGAGAGAGACCTCCGGGGTCTGAGGCCTCCATAACACGTAATGTATAAATGTATCTCAGGAAACCACAGATAAAGATGTGACGCCTGCAGCACCCGCTGCCTCGTACAGACTCCATGGAGGTCCTGCACCCTCACCTTAAGCAGTAAGTACAGACACTTACATATCCCTTACACTAACCAAACCCGATGTCTGCACTGCACTAATGAGAAGCAAAGACTCTGAAACTGTCTACTCCGCAGCTGGGTGTCTGTTCCTTCCTTCATACCACATCATGTCACCAGGACACCTGAGAGTTGAGCATTGATCCTTTATGGAAATGCCTTTGCATGTACCTTTTCAGCATAAGAAGGGAGGCCGAGATTATCAGAAAGAAGGATCTACCGAGCAAATATTCAATTAAACCCATTAAGAGAAATATTTTATTCCCTAAACTAGTAATAGCAATAATAATGATAACAATGTACAGGCTACTTACAACCCAAAGATGTACATAGCCTTTAAAGGGGTTCTCCAGAGGTTTAAAAACATGGCTGCTTTCTTCCAAACACAGCACCCCTCCTGACCATGGCTAGTGTGGGGTATTGCAACTAAGCTCCATTCATTTCTATATAGCTGAGCTGCAATTCCTGCACACACCATGGACAGGTGTGGTGCTGTTTTTGGAAGAAAGCAGCCATGTTTTTCCACCTCGAGAGAACCCCTTCAAGGAAAGAAACTTGCTGATAGTGAGCCACAGAAAGAACTGTAACTGGTAAGAGCAGGGACAGAGGTGACAAGTATCTAACAGGGATGAACAAGCAAATTAAATAAACAGCCAAAGAGGCATGAAATACGGATCAAGACCAGGACACGTCATATCTCAAGACATGACAAGACTGGATGCAACCCAAGATTAGGACTGGACACAGGGTAAGACATGACTAAACCAGATGCAACCCAAGATTAGGACTGGACACAGGGTAAGACATGACCAAACCAGATGCAACCCAAGATTAGGACTGGACACAGGGTAAGACATGACCAAACCAGATGCAACCCAAGATTAGGACTAGGCACAGAGCAAGACATGACAAAACCAGATGCAACCCAAGATTAGGACTGGACACAGGGTAAGACATGACAAGAATAGATGCAACCCAAGATTAGGACTGGACACAGGGTAAGACATGACAAAACCAGATGCAACCCAAGATTAGGACTGGACACAGGGTAAAACACTTGACACAAACCAGAGCAACCCAAGATTAGGACTGGACACAGGGTAAGACATGACTAAACCAGATGCACCCAAGATTAGGACTGGACACAGGGTAAGACATGACTAAACAGATGGAACCCAAGATTAGGGCTGGACACAGGGTAAGACATGACTAAACCAGATGCAACCCAAGATTAGGATGGACACAGGGCAAGACATGCAAAACCAGATGCAACCCAAGATTAGGACTGGCACAGGGGAAGACATGACAAGTAGATGAACACCAAGATTAGATTGGACAGAGGGCAAGACATGACTAAACAGATGCAACCCAAGATTAGGACTGGGCACAGGGTAAAGACATGACAAAACTAGATGCAACCCAAGATTAGGCTGGACACAGGGTAAGACATGACTAAACCAGATGCACCAAGTTAGGACTGGACAAAGGGTAAGACATGACTAAACCAGATGCAACCCAAGATTAGGACTGGGCACAGGGTAACATGACAAATCCAGAGCAACCCAAGATTAGGACTGGACAGGGCAAGACATGACTAAACCAGATGCAACCAAGATTAGGACTGGCACAGAGGACATGACAAGATTAGATGCACCCAAGATTAGGACTGGACACAGGGTAAGACATGACTAAACCAGATGCAACCCAAGATTAGGAATGGACACAGGGTAAGACATGACTAAACCAGATGCAACCCAAGATTAGGACTGGACACAGGGTAAGACTGACTAAACAGATGAACCCAAATAGACTAGCACAGAGAAGACATGACAAGTAGATGCAACCCAAGATTAGGTGGACACAGGGTAAGACAAAACAGATGCAACCCAGTTAGGACTGGACAGGAAGACATGACAAATCCAGATGCACCCAGATTAGGACTGGACACAGGGTAAGACATGACTAAACCAGATGCAACCCAAGATTAGGACTGGACAGAGGGCAGACATGCCAGCAATAGATGCATCCCAAAACTAGCAGACTAAGTCCAAGACTATATTGTGTAATGCAGGCCGAGTAGTTGGTGGAATAAATATACTCTTTTCTGTCTTCTGTGGGTTTTACATGCAGGATGGAGGGTTTCTGATGCAGTCTATGAAGATGTATAACATTGACCATACATCATGTCTCTTTTTCCTATGTATTTTTGTGTGACAGTTCTACTTTTATATGGAATTGTTAATTCCCGTAATTGAGCATAATATGTATTCATGGGAAGTGCCTACAGGACTAGAAATGGCCCAATAAGGAGAATAGATGCAGCCAAAAACCAGGCAGACAAGAGTAGATGCAACCCCGACGCGGCATCACCAATCCTGAACTTGACCTAGACAAAGACTAAAATCTGGATAATGTCAGGATCAGGTCCAAAATCACGCAAATACAAGGCATTGCCATAAAAAAAACTCAAATTCCTTAATTCTTGGAATGTGATTATTAATACTTGCCACGTTTTTTTTCCTGTTTGTCTTGTAGATTTCTAAAAACTGATAAAATTCATAAAAAAAAAAATAAAGATATAAACCTATAAACAACGACTTGTGCTCAACACTACGTGTGTAACAATTACTCATCTGTACTCCATCTCCTCTTTCTGTTTTCTCCAATCACTGCCCCTACCCACTCCACCCCACTAAGAACACATCTCTCTTATGGACTTGTAAGAGCTACGGGGTGTCGGAGTTGATATGTTTTTATGAAATGAAGAAGTTGTTTCTGGCCCCTGGAGGGCCGACTTACTAACCACTAGGGAATATGTCCACAGTTGCATAGTCTCAGGCTCGACAATAATGATCCAAGCCTCTGCTCAGGTTGTAGCTTAACTGTGTAGTTCACAGGGTGACAGCAGGATGGAAACTGTTACCCCAAAACTAATTAACAACCCAATTTCTACAGTGATCTTACATAATATTGAATGCACAAAATATATACAGCAATTCGTTAGAGAATAAATTTCGTGGAAGGCTTGAGAGATATTCATATTTCTCTACAGACGCCATTTGTCCAACCAGAACCATCTTGTCTTAAGGGGTCATGTGACCACTGTCAGCCATGTCATGATTAACTCACGTAGAGAGCTAAACAAAGACAATTAGTAAACATCTTTTCCATCTAGTCAGTATTCAATGAGAGAGAATCATGAGCTACATCACTTCAGTTAAGATACGACACTTTTGCTACCAATATCCAACAACATATTGTTACATTCCATTATTTCATCTAGTCTGATTTTTCCACCTATATACTGAATGATTCTTCTTGGGAGAATGGCTTAAAGGGGAGGTTCTGGTATATTCAGCTGGCTATAGAATTGGCAGTATTTTATCATCTTTCAATCCAATATGCAGATCATTTTCTGTGTTTATGTATGTGAGTCTGCTTTTCTAAGAGACTGGAGTGTGGTCTTGGTTTCTGCTCTCATCCCGGAGGTCCCACTGGCAAAAAACGTTTTATATTTTGATAGATAAGCATTTTGGGAGGGTGGCAATACAATATTGTGTTGTGACTTTTACTGTTTATTATGTTTATATCAGTTCTAGGCAAAGGGGGGGTGATTTGAACTTTTAGGTTTTTACTTTTTTATTATTTTTAAGCTTTTATGAAACTTTTTTTTGTACTATTTTTAGACCTTCTAGGGTTCATTAACTATAGATGGGCTGATCATTTCTACCATATATGTAATACTACTTTATTGCAGTATATGGTTTTTGCCCAGTTTTCATCACAATGGGGCAGATTTATCAAGATGTCTGAAAGTCTGAATATTTCTAGTTGCCCATGCCAACCAATCATAGGTCAGCTTTTATTTTACCTGCTTATGAATATTTTAAAGGGGAGCTGTTGATTGGTTGCCATGGCAACTAGGAATATTCTGACTTTCAGACAGCTTGATTAATCTGCCCCACTGCTCATTGTAATGAATCTTGAAAAACCAGACATCCTCAGCCATAGCCTTGTCACAGCAAACCGATTGCCGCCCCCCGATGTTGTTTGGGGGAGCGACAATCGGATACAAGATGGCAGTGCCCACCCACTGCCATCAGAAGAGTTAATAGCCACGATCGGTGCAAGCACCAACCGCAGTTATAGTGTTGATAATAGTTTTAATGTTTTAGTTAGTTTTAGTGTTATATGCCAAAGAAACCCACCTGTGTATGAAGAGGACTCAGCCCGTGATCCTCTTCATACACACCCCCGCACCTCTGCGCCATACAGCTACAGGCAGAGCGTCAAGAGGTTAAGGTAAAAAATGGTGGTGTGTAGACCATTGTATATATATACTGGGCTGTGCCTTGGTCTCTGGGTAACAGTTTCCACCTGCTGTCACCCTGTGAATAGCTACAACTGAGCAGATGGCTTGGATCTTATTGTCGAACACTTGAGACTCTGCAAGGTGGACATAATCCCTTGTGGGTAAGTGAGTCGGCCCTCACATATGTTTTCTTATTTATTATTTTGTATTGGAAAACACATTAAAAATTACTGGAGTAAAAAGGTAGACAGGACACAATCCAAGGCTGAAACTTGTAACAGTTCTAGATAAGAACCAGACACAACTAAATAACTAAAGATGATGATGGATTGAGGCCTGGAGGTAAAATTTACAAAAAGACCTAGACCAGACCTTGTTAGGACCTGGACAAGTCAGGACAGCAGATAGGAATAAGGCACAGCACAAGGCTAGCCGTTGGAAAAGCTTTAGAAAAGTAAAAGACCAAACAAGATTAGACAAATCCCCAAATATAATAATACACAGCAATGACTAAGTAGATTAATAAAAGGACTGGAGACAACAAGAGCTTTAGTTATCTGCATGGACACCGCTGTATCCTGGCCAGTCTTAGGGACCCAGAGTGATTTCTGAAGAAGGTGAAGGTGGATTCCACAATGGACAAATATTAAAGAATATATGGATAGAAATGGAGATAAGGCTTGGGCTCAGATGCCTTCATAAACTTTTCTTTCTTACAACAGAGAACAAAAGAGAATTTAATTCGGAGTTAGAAATGTTGGATGTTTTTAGCGTCAGCGTCCATTGATCCTCCAAGATGGGTCAGATATCTTAAACGAATTGAATTATATTATAAGTTATTATTATGATCCAGGGATTTATTCTGATTGCTGGATTTAGCTTCCCCCCTTATGGAGCATTCCGTATTTGCTCGTGGGTTTTGATTTCCGTTGTTTGAATTAACTCAACTTTTTAAATATTTGAATTGAGAGAATTTTGTCAACAAGTGATAACTAAGAACCTGGCAATTCCAAAGAATAACTGCAGGTCCATGAAATAGTGTTACTCTCCAGAAGTAGAAGTCCAGATCAGATTACACAATGTCTTGCGCTAAGTGTTTTGACATTGACCGACCGGTGACTGTAGACTGGTCGACCCAAACTAAACTGGAGTGTAAAATAAGAAGTTTAAGAAATTGGAAAAACCTCCAAGGCGTCCTATGTGCCAAAAAGAGGCCCATTAGGTCATCGAACATCTCAGAAATCTAAGGGCCTGAGATTCATGTTTCGTCTGTAGAGACCGGACGCAGCAGGACCTGGGTTCCTACGCTCTTCTGCATTGATGCCAAATGTATGCTCTCAATGAAGTCAATCAGGGACTTCATGGGTCATATATCCATGGAAGCCTAAAAATATACCTCCATAAAGTGCTAATATTCTTAAAACATTAAAATTTGTCTTAATATTTCTTTGATGAGCCACATGGAAACATTCATAGCTCGGACCTGTATAGTCTATTCTGACAGCAAGGTTCAAGTCTCCTAATGAAGGACCAGCCCCCTCCTCCAGTGACTAGAAGCTGAGATGGCTGCATATAGTGTGTTAGTATTATTATCCATCTTCCTTCCAGCAGAACAGTAAAATTATCATTTCAGTCCAAACCGGTCTAAGTCTACAACAGAAAGCCGACCACCCAACTGCTGGGGTAAGGAGTTGTTTGACATGATGACTCAAAATTTGGTGCACCTTTAACATGTAGCGTTCCACACACTTCTGTCAAATTTGCATGTTAATCTGGCGCACGTCCCACTGAGCACCGGAACGCCCACTTTATGGGCAGAACGTGCAAGGTCCGATGGAAAACGGCGCAAGACACGATAAATGTGCCCCAGTGCCATAAAAAACTTATTTAAATGAAATGCCAGCACTCAGATGAATCCATCAAATCTTTTAACTTCTGAAAATAATAAAATGGAAGTTTGGAATCAAACATTTCGAATGAGTTGATTTGACTGGATTTTCAGAAAACTTGGACATGTATCATGATATTCATCTTTCTTACTACTCTACATACTGACCATTTGGGCAAAAGTTTCCTGTTTGTATGGTTGTGGTCAGTCCTCGCTTACACAGCCCTATGTACTTTTTCCTTGTCAATTTATCCTTCTTGGACCTCGTATTCATCAAGTTCTCTTCCAAAGGTCTACTAGCTATTTTTTCTAAAATAAGGAGAATTTCCACATTGGGTGTTTGGTGCAGATGAACCTTGGACTATTCCTTGGAGAAACTGAATGTTCTTCTCGCGTGATGGCCTAAGACCGATACATTGCCATCTGCTTCCCCTTTGTATTACGCAACCATTATGAACAGAAGGTCTGTAGGAATGTGGCAGTCGTAATGTGGTCAGGAAGTTTTATCTTTTCAACGCTCCCACCATTTGAGCCCTTGTGTTCTGCAGAAGAAAAGTTGGACCATTTGTGGTGTGAGATCTTGGTCTTCTGGAGCTGGCTTGTGGTGACCTCTCCTTCTACAAGACTATGATATTTTTGCTAGTTTGTCACCTTTTAGCCCCATTTCTTTGTATCACTGCTTCATAACATGTATAATTTGGCCATTTTAAAAATTCGGTCCAAAGATGGAAGAGGTAAAATGTCTCCACATGCGCTTCCCACCTCACTGTGGTTATTATGTTTTACGGGGCGAGTATGACCATGTACATGGGACAGGAAAGACAAATTTTATCAGTTGAAATATATTTCGCTCATGGACGGGATCATGACTCCACCTTAAACCTTTGATTACAGCTTGAGGAACAGTGATGTTAAAGAGGCCTTCAAAAAAAATAGTGTATCGCTACAGCCTGCCGAGAAACTATTACATGAGAATTTCACTAAAAGAACAAATCTGAGGCCTCAACAATGTATTTGGCTAAGAACATGTAGTTACTTCCTAGAGAAACTAAGTTGGGTTATTGGTCACTTTTGTTCCCTTCTGTTTGGTGGGTCCCCCTCCAGTCACGCCACTGAGCCTTTTACACTTACGTCTCTACAATAAGGGACGCCTACTACTAGCATAGAAATACATTTTAAGGTTTTTTTAAATTCATTCTATGATTTGAATTTCTAAAATTGCAACTCCTGCTGCAAGGGATGAATAAAGCGGGTGCAGTATCAGTAGAAACCAGGATGGAGTGGCATGTTTTTGAAAGGAAAGCAGACATGGTTTTTCCCCTAAGGATAAACCTACAAAGGATTCACAGCTTGAGAATGTGCTATCTGAATGCCAAAGCGGCCCGTCCAGGCCAAGCACCTTTCATAACAGCATCATATCAATAAAGTTCTCTTCACAAGACTATGGTAAGTGCCACTTATCTTCTCCTGGACCTGTAAAGATATCTAGTTCAAAATGCATCCTCAAAAAACAGGGACACTTACCCATGGCCAGGAACCGGGACTGTGGAATCTTCTTCTATTTGTTATCAATGGCCTCCATTCTTCTAAAATCAACTAAAATTTCTAATAAGATGAGGGGTACTTAGGCCTCTGTATCTGGCTTTACAGGCTGTTATATGTCTCCCCCTCCACCCTGAAGGTGATAAGACTGCAATGCCAGATCACGATGGGCTAGGGTAGACTTGATAGAGCTATTAGAATATTTTAAAAGTTGATTTAGATGAAGTAGGACATGATAAATAAACATAAGATTACCACAGTTTAGCACAGGATTAGAGATGAGCGAGCACTAAAATGCTCGAGTGCTCGATATTCGAGTCAAACTTTTCCGATGCTCGAGTGCTCGTTTTGAATAACAAACCCCATTGAAGTCGAAGCATTTTTCAAGGGGACCAATAAAAGTGTCATTTATCGAGAAATAAGGAAGTCAGTCCTGTTCTTGGTTTTTTTTATTCAAGGGAATTTCGGAACTTCAAAAAGGAGAATGACCCGTGTTAAAACTCTGCAATGTGTTTTCCACAATATTGTTTCACATACATTGTGAAAGAACACCGTTTGGCACTAATGTCTTCTGATAAGTTAGTAGATGTATGGGAACCTTGCAATGTGTTTTTCCTGTGTTCTTCACTTAAATGATACTGTGTTCACTGTGTTCTTTGTCTTCTTCAACGTTCTTTACTGTGTTTCCTTAAGTGAAAGCTCGTTACGAGCGACAGAAATACTGTCCGAGCAAACGAGCCGTTTCGAGTACGCTAATACTCGAACAAGCATCAAGCTCGGATGGTATACTCGCTCATCTCTACACAGGATCTATTATAAAGGTCCTGTCCATATCAGCCTCAACAATTATATCTACTCTGCACAGAACTTCAGCTCTTCATGTGTAGCTAAGAACAGGGAGTTACTAACTAGAGAAACAAATTTGGTAATTGGTTACCCAAAAGCGTAGTCACTTTTGTTCTTTTTTCTCCTTTCTGTTTGCAGTGTTTGCTGGAAATACAATAATTTAAAAGTTTATTTTAGAAGGAAGGATGACAAATATAAGAAGATACCGCCGTCCCGATGCCTGGCTCTATGAGTAATGTCCTGTTTTATATGATTGATTATGCGCCTATATCATCTTGAAAATCCAGGGGGACGTATCAAAAGTTCACAATTTTGGCGCAAATCGTGGTTTCAAAGTTACACATAAACTCCAGTCCTTAAGAAACATAACAAAAACTTTAGAAGAGGTCGCATGCCTGATAGATCAACCTTAAGATAAATCAACAAGTCCAAAACCAGAAACTCAAGATAAGACAAGCACAAAAGTCCTGACTCAAGATAAATGACTCTAAAAAGTATTCACACTCGATAATGGTAAAGAAACTGGCTGAAGCGGGAGAAAAAGGAAGATTGGCAGTGGTGTAAAACTAGCAAACAACTACACAGTGCTCCAAGTGTCCAACATACGGAGAAGATGGCCAAATTGTAATAATGTCCACATTCTTCAACTGTGTCCTTCACATCAAAACCCAATCTGTATCACCTCTCAATCTTGGAAATATCTCCGAATAGGGTGGGGGGGGGGGCTGTATGCACCAGCCAAAGACCCTCCTATCCCACACATCCCTCTCTTATAAAAATAACCTTTAGTTAAACAAAGGAAACATGGGGGTGATTAATAAAAACTGGTTCGAGTCTGTGATACAAATAACCCTTGGGGGAGGGAGGAAAAGAAAGGAAGTGTGGTCTTTCTACAGTACAAATAAAACCGCTCCACCATAGTGCATAGTGTGAATACGGTCTATCAAGCAAGGCTCTCTATCCTTGCCACCCGGCAGTAGTTCCATCAGAAAGACATCATTATTATATTCCTCATTTTTTGTTATACGGTAAAATTTCTGAAAATACCAAAAGAGCTGACATACCATTTTTCGGCTAGAATATGCCATTTGATCAACGCTGTCTATGGCTCTCAAGGAACGCCCAGCCCGTGTATGACATTTGGACAAAGCTCCTCCTTTTCAGACATGGGTGGTGCCGACTAGGATGAATCTACATACCTTCACCAACTGTACATCTGAAACTACTTATAATTGATTCTTACTGGACCATCCACAATACCCTGGGGGCATAGAGAATTTATTAGTGACCAAATACTTTGCGTTGTACAGTTCTTTTTTAAAGGCAGAGCAGTGTAAGGGTAAACAAGGCTGGGTGGGCGAGACATTTTTGGAGAATTTCACACTGGAGTTAGTGATTTACGTTGGTTAAAGGGGTTGTGTCACCATAGCAAATGGCTGTAATGGGTCCAATGCATTGTGACAAGTACTTTCACCATTACACTTATTACAAAATACTGAGGCTTACTGAGATAACTCCTTTGTCTGGTTGCTGGCCCTCTAGTGGTAGCTGGTTCCCGTCCTGAGCACAGCTGATCTGGCGAGTGCGCACAACATTCCACCAGTGCTCTCGCACTACGATCACTCCACACTGAGAGATCACCTGACCACACTGCAGCCAATAGGAAGTAAGACAGGGGGCAGGAGCTCAGCCGTTAAACCAGTGAATGAGGTGATTTCCACTGCTCCACAGGAGCTTCCAGCAGGCGAGACAAGGTAATGAGACATACATGACTATCTGCTGCTAAGAGGAGCCCCTAACATGGATGATGCAGTGTAGCAGCCCTCTTCCCTCCACCATTGTCAGGTCAACAGGAGGCTGCAGAGATAACAAAGTAACAGGTGAGCTTGACCTCTCCTGATGCGCCCTCACCTGTATCTCTCCTTCATGTCCCTTCATGCACGTGTCTTCTGTACTCTCACCATTCACTGTCTCCTGCTACCCTGTGTCCTCCTCCTTTACTCTCCTCATGACTGACCTCATGCTAACCACCTGCTGTCCCTGCAAGTCCGTCCTCCTGTACTCTCCTCCATGACTGTCCTCCATGCTACCATGCTGTCTGCCGTCCTCCTGTACTCTCCAATTCACTGTCCCTCCATGTACCCTGCTGTCCTGCAGTCCTCCTCTGTACTCTCCACCACTCACTGTCCCTCATGTACCCTGCTGTCCTGCAGTCCTCGTACTCTCCACCATTCACTGTCCCCATGCTACAGGCTGGCTATGCACTCACTGTACTCTCCACATGCACTGTCCATCCATGCTACCCTGCGTCCTGCAGTCTCCTACTGTACTCTCTCCATGCACTGTCCCTCCATGCTACCTGCTGTCCTCCTCCTGTACTTCCTACTCACTCATGCACTGCCCTCCTTGCTCCACCCTGCGTGTCCTGCAATCCTCCTCTGTACTCTCCTCCATGCTTACTCTGCTAAGCTGCTGTACTGCAGTCCTCCTCCTGTACTCTCCAACCACCAGATGCAACCCAAGATTAGGACTGGACACAGGGTAAGACATGACTAAACCAGATGCAACCTAAGAATAGGATTGGACACAGGGCAAGACATGATAAAACCAGATGCAACCCAAGATTAGGACTGGACACAGGGTAAGACATGACTAAACCAGATGCAACCCAAGATTAGGACTGGACACAGGGTAAGACATGACCAAACCAGATGCAACCCAAGATTAGGACTAGGCACAGAGCAAGACATGACAAAACCAGATGCAACCCAAGATTAGGACTGGACACAGGGTAAGACATGACAAGAATAGATGCAACCCAAGATTAGGACTGGACACAGGGTAAGACATGACAAAACCAGATGCAACCCAAGATTAGGACTGGACAGAGGGCAAGACATGACTAAACCAGATGCAACCCAAGATTAGGTCTGGACACAGGGTAAGACATGACTAAACCAGATGCAACCCAAGATTAGGACTGGACACAGGGCAAGACATGACAAAACCAGATGCAACCCAAGATTAGGACTGGACACAGGGTAAGACATGACTAAACCAGATGCAACCCAAGATTAGGACTGGACACAGGGCAAGACATGACAAAACCAGATGCAACCCAAGATTAGGACTGGACACAGGGTAAGACATGACAAGATTAGATGCAACCCAAGATTAGGATTGGACAGAGGGCAAGACATGACTAAACCAGATGCAACCCAAGATTAGGACTGGGCACAGGGTAAGACATGACAAAACTAGATGCAACCCAAGATTAGGACTGGACACAGGGAAAGACATGACTAAACCAGATGCAACCCAAGATTAGGACTGGACACAGGGTAAGACATGACTAAACCAGATGCAACCCAAGATTAGGACTGGGCACAGGGTAAGACATGACAAATCCAGATGCAACCCAAGATTAGGACTGGACAGAGGGCAAGACATGACTAAACCAGATGCAACCCAAGATTAGGACTAGGCACAGAGCAAGACATGACAAGATTAGATGCAACCCAAGATTAGGACTGGACACAGGGTAAGACATGACTAAACCAGATGCAACCCAAGATTAGGACTGGACACAGGGTAAGACATGACTAAACCAGATGCAACCCAAGATTAGGACTGGACACAGGGTAAGACATGACTAAACCAGATGCAACCCAAGATTAGACTAGGCACAGAGCAAGACATGACAAGATTAGATGCCACCCAAGATTAGGACTGGACACAGGGTAAGACATGACTAAACCAGATGCAACCCAAGATTAGGACTGGACAGAGGGCAAGACATGCCAGCAATAGATGCATCCCAAAACTAGCAGACTAAGTCCAAGACTATATTGTGTAATGCAGGCCGGTAGTTGGTGGAATATATAACTATTCTTCTGTCTTCTGTGGGTTTTACATGCAGGATGGAGGGTTTCTGATGCAGTCTATGAAGATGTATATACATTGACCATACATCATGTCTCCTTTTTCCTATGTATTTTCTGTGTGACACGTTCTACTTTTATATGGAATTGTTTAATTCCAGTAATTGAAGCATGAATATGTTATTCATGGGAAGTGCTCTACAGGACTAGAAATGGCCCAATAAGGAGAATAGATGCAGCCAAAAACAAGGCAGACAAGAGTAGATGCAACCCACGACGCAGGCATCACCAATCCTGAACTAGACCTAGACAAAGACTAAAATCTGGATAATGCTCAGGATCAGGTCCAAAATCACGCAAATACAAGTCATTGCCATAACCAAAAACTCAAATTCCTTAATTCTTGGAATGTGATTATCTAATACTTGCCACGTTTTTTTTCCTGTTTGTCTTTGTAGATTTCTAAAAACTGATAAAAATTCTTAAAAAAAAAAAATAAAGATATAAACCTATAAACAACGACTTGTGCTCAACTACTGTGTAACAATTACTCATCTGTTACTCCATCTCCTCTTTCTGTTTACTCCAATCACTGCCCCTACCCACTCCACCCCACTAAGAAACACATCTCTCTTTATGGACTTGTAAGAGCTACGGGGTGTCGGAGTTGATATGTTTTATATATGAAATGAAGAAGTTGTTTCTGGCCCCTGTGAGGGCCGACTTACTCAACCACTAGGGAATATGTCCACAGTTGCATAGTCTCAAGGCTCGACAATAATGATCCAAGCCGTCTGCTCAGGTTGTAGCTTATTACTGTGATATTCACAGGGTGACAGCAGGATGGAAACTGTTACCCCAAAACTAATTAACAACCCAATATCTACAGTGATCTTACATAATATTGAATGCACAAAATTATATACAGCAATTCAGTTAGAGAATAAATTTCGTGGAACGGCTTGTGAGAGATATCATATTTCTCTACAGACGCCATTTTGTCCAACCAGACACCATCTTGTCTTAGCCGGGGGTCATGCTGACCACTGTCAGCCATGTCATGATTCAAACATCACGAGTAGAGAGCTAACACAAAGACAATTAGTATAAACATTCTATTTCCATCTAGTCTAGTATTTTTCCAATAATGAAGTTCATTTGGGAGAATGGCTTAAAGGGGAGGTTCTGGTATATTCAGCTGGCTATAGAATTGCAGTATTTTATCATCTTTTCAATCCAATATGCAGATCATTTTCTGTGTTTTATGTATGTGAGTCTGCATTTTCTAAGAGACTGGAGTGTGTGTCTTGGTTTCTGCTCTCATCCCGGAGGTCCCCACTGGCAAAAAACGTTTTTATATTTTGATAGATAAGCATTTTGGGAGGTGGCAATACATATTGTGTTTGTGACTTTTACTGTTTATTATGTTTTATATCAGTTCTAGGCAAAGGGGGGTGATTTGAACTTTTAGGTTTTTTACTTTTTTTATTATTTTTTAAGCTTTTATGAAACTTTTTTTGTACTATTTTTTAGACCTTCTAGGGTTCATTAACTATAGATGGGCTGATCATTCCTACCATATACTGTAATACTACTTTATTGCAGTATATGGCATTTTTGCCCAGTTTTCATCACAATGGGGCAGATTTATCAAGATGTCTGAAAGTCTGAATATTTCTAGTTGCCCATGCCAACCAATCATAGGTCAGCTTTTATTTTACCAGTGCTTATGAATATTTTAAAGGGGAGCTGTGATTGGTTGCCATGGGCAACTAGGAATATTCTGACTTTCAGACTGCTTGATAAATCTGCCCCACTGCTCATTGTAATGAATCTTGAAAAACCAGACATCCTCAGCTCATAGCCTTTGTCACAGCAACCGATTGCCGCCCCCCGATGTTGTTTGGGGGAGCAACAATCGGATACAAGATGGCAGTGCCCACCCACTGCCATCAGAAGAGTTAATAGCCACGATCGGTGCAAGCACCAACCGCAGTTATTAGTGTTGATAATAGTTTTAATGTTTTAGTTTAGTTTTAGTGTTCATATGCAAAGAAACCCCCCCTGTGTATGAAGAGGACTCAGCCCGTGATCCCTCTTCATACACCCCCCGCACCTCTGCGCCATACAGCTACAGCGCAGAGCGTCAAGAGGTTAAGGTAAACAACTGGTGGTGTAGAACCATTGTATATATATACTGGGCTGTGTCCTTGGTCTCTGGGTAACAGTTTCCACCCTGCTGTCACCCTGTGAATATGCTACAACTGAGCAGATGGCTTGGATCATTATTGTCGAACCTTGAGACTCTGCAACTGTGGACATAATCCCTTGTGGGTAAGTGAGTCGGCCCTCACATATGTTTTTCTTATTTATTTATTTATTGTATTGGAAAACACATTAAAAATTACTGGAGTAAAAAGGTAGACAGGACACAATCCAAGGCTGAAACTTGTAACAGTACTAGATAAGAACCAGACACAACTAAATAACAATAAGATGATGATGTTATTGAGGCCTTGGAGGTAAATGTTACAACTAAAGACCTAGACCAGACCTTGCTTAGGACCTGGACAAGTCAGGACAGCAGATAGGAATAGGCACAGCACAAGGCTAGCCGTTGGAAAAGCTTTAGAAAAGTAAAAGACAAAACAAGATTAGACAAGTCCCCAAATATAATAGTACACAGTCAATGACTAAGTGCAGATTAATAAAAGGACTGGAGACAACAAGAGCTTTAGTTATCTGCATGGACACCGCTGTATCCTGGCCATGTCTTAGGGACCCAGAGTGATTTCTGAAGAAGGTGAAGGTGGATTCCACAATGGACAAATATTAAAGAGCGTATGGAGGGAAACGGAGATAAGGCCTGGGTCCAGATGCCTTCATAACTTTATCTTTCTTACAACAGAGAACAAAAGAGAATTTAATTCGGAGATAGAAATGTTGGATGTTTTTAGCGTCAGCGTCCATTGATCCTCCAAGATGGGTCTAGATATCTTAAACGAATTGAATTATATTATAAGTTATTATTATGATCCAGGGATTTATTCTGATTGCTGGATTTAGCTTCCCCCCTTACTATGGAGCATTCCGTATTTGCCTCGTTGGGTTTTGATTTTCCGTTGTTTGAATTAACTCAACTTTTTAATATATTTGAATTGAGAGACTTTTGTCAACAAGTGATAACTAAGAACCTGGCAATTCCAAAGAATAACTGCAGGTCCATGAAATAGTGTTACTCCTCCAGAAGTAGAAGTCCAGATCAGATTACACATGTCTTGCGCTAAGTGGTTTTTGACATTGACCTGACCGGTGACTTGTAGACTGGTCGACCCAAACTGAAAACTGGAGTGTCTAAAATAAGAAAGTTTAAGAAATTGGAAAAACCTCCAAGGAGCGTCCTATGTGCCAAAAAGATGGCCCATTAGGTCATCGAACATCTCAGAAATCTAAGGGCCTGAGATTCATGTTCGTCTGTAGAGACAGGACAGCAGCAGGACATGTGGTTCCCCTACGCTCTTCTGCATTGATGCCAACATGTATGCTCATCAATGAAGTCAATCAGGGACTTCATGGGTCATATATCCATGGAAGCCTAAAATATACCTCCATAAAGTGCTAATATTCTTAAAACATTAAAATTTGTCTTAAATATTTCTTTGATGAGCCACATGGAAACATTCATAGCTCGGACCTGTATAGTCTATTCTGACAGCAAGGTTTCCAGTCTCCTAATGAGGGACCCAGCCCCCTCCTCCAGTGACTAGAAGCTGAATGGCTGCATATAGTGTGTAGTATTATATATCCATCTTCCTTCCAGCAGAACAGTAAAATTATCATTTCAGTCCAAACCTGTCTAAGTCTACACAGCAAAGCCGACCACCCAACTGCTGGGGTAAGGAGTTGTTTGACATGATGACTCAAAATTTGGTGCACCTTTAACATGTAGCGTTCCACACACTTCTGTCAAATTTTGCATGTTAAATCTGGCGCACTGTCCCACTGAGCACCGGAACGCCCACTTTATGGGCAGAACGTGCAAGGTCCGACTGAAAACTGGCGCAAGGACCAGATAAATGTGCCCCAGTGCCATAAAAAACTTATTTAAATGAAATGCCAGCACAATCAGATGAATCCATCAAATCTTTTTAACTTCGGAAAATAATAAAATGGAAGTTTGGAATCAAACATTTCCGACTGAGTTGATCTTGACTGGATTTCCAGAAAACTTGAAGACATGTATCATGATATTCATCTTTTTCTTACTACTCTACATACTGACCATTCTGGGCAATAGTTTCCTGATTTGTATGGTTGTGGTCAGTCCTCGCTTACACAGCCCTATGTACTTTTTCCTTGTCAATTTATCCTTCTTGGACCTCTGCTATTCATCAAGTTCTCTTCCAAAGGTCTTACTAGCTATTTTTTCTAAAATAAGGAGAATTTCCATCATTGGGTGTTTGGTGCAGATGAACCTTGGACTATTCCTTGGAGAAACTGAATGTATTCTTCTCGCTGTGATGGCCTACGACCGATACATTGCCATCTGCTTCCCTTTGTATTACGCAACCATTATGAACAAGAAGGTCTGTAGGAATGTGGCAGTCGTAATGTGGTCAGGAAGTTTTATCTTTTCAACGCTTCCCACCATTTTGAGGCCCCTTGTGTTCTGCAGAAGAAACAAGTTGGACCATTTTGTGTGTGAGATCTTGGCTCTTCTGGAGCTGGCTTGTGGTGACCTCTCCTTCTACAAGACTATGATATTTTTTGCTAGTTTGTTCACCCTTTTAGCCCCATTTCTTTGTATCACTGCTTCATACATTTGTATAATTTGGGCCATTTTAAAAATTCGGTCCAAAGATGGAAGAGGTAAAATGTTCTCCACATGCGCTTCCCACCTCACTGTGGTTATTATGTTTTACGGGGCGAGTATGACCATGTACATGGGACAGGCAAAGACAAATTCTTATCAGTTGAAATATATTTCGCTCATGTACGGGATCATGACTCCAACCTTAAACCCTTTGATTTACAGCTTGAGGAACAGTGATGTTAAAGAGGCCTTCAAAAAAATAGTGTATCGCTACAGCCTGCCGAGAACTATTACATGAGAATTTCACTAAAAGAACAAATCTGAGGCCTCAACAATGTATTTCTGGCTAAGAACAGGTAGTTACTTCCTAGAGAAACTAAGTTGGGTTATTGGTCACTTTTGTTCCCTTTCTGTTTGGTGGGTCCCCCCTCCAGTCACGCCACTGAGCCTTTTACACTTACGTCTCTACAATAAGGGACCGCCTACTACTAGCATAGAAATTACATTTTAAGGTTTTTTTAAATTCATTCTATGATTTGAATTTCTAAAATTGCAACTCTGCTGCAAAGTGATGAATAAAGCTGGGTTGCAGTATCAGTAGAAACCAGGATCTGGAGTGGCAATGTTTTTGAAAGGAAAGCAGACATGGTTTTTCCCCTACGGATAACACCTACAAAGGATCGACAGCTTGAGAATGTGCTATCTGAACGCAAAGCGGCCCGTCGCCAGGCCAAGCACCTTTCATAAACAGCATCATATCAATAAAGTTCTCTTCACAAGACTATGGTAAGTGCCACTTATCTTCTCCTTGGACCTGTAAAGGATATCTAGTATCAAAATGCATCCTCATAAACCAGGGACACTTACCCATGGATCCAGGAACCGGGACTGTGGAATCTTCTTCTATTTGTTATCAATGGCCTCCATTCTTCTAAAATCAACTTAAAATTATTCTAATAAGCATGAGGGGTACTTAGCCTCTCTGTGATCTGGCTTTACAGGCTGTTATATGTCTCCCCCTCCACCCTGAAGGTGATACAGACTGCAATGCCAGATCACAGATGGGCTAGGGTAGACTTGATAGAGCTCATTAGAATAATTTTAAAAGTTGATTTTAGATGGAAGTAGGACATGTATAATAAACATAAGATTACCACAGTCTTAGCACAGGATTAGAGATGAGCGAGCACTAAAATGCTCGAGTGCTCGATATTCGAGTCAAACTTTTCCCGATGCTCGAGTGCTCGTTTCGAATAACAAACCCCATTGAAGTCAATGGGAGACTCAAGCATTTTTCAAGGGGACCAATAAAATGTGTCATTTTATCGAGAAATAAGGAAGTCAGTCCTGTTTCTTGGTTTTTTTTATTCAATGGAATATTTGTGGAACTTCAAAAAGGAGAATGACCCGTGTTAAACATCTGCAATGTGTTCTTCACACATATTGTTCTTCACATACTATTGTGAAGAACACCGTTTGGCACTAATGTCTTCTGATAAGTTAGTAGATGTATGGAAACATCTGCAATGTGTTCTTCACTGTGTTCTTCACTTAAATGATCCTGTGTTCACTGTGTTCTTTGTCTTCTTCACTGTTCTTTACTGTGTTTCCTTAAGTGAAAGCTCAGTATCGAGCAGACGAAATACTCGTCCGAGCAACGAGCCGTTTCGAGTACGCTAATACTCGAACAAGCATCAAGCTCGGATGAGTATACTCGCTCATCTCTACACAGGATCTATTAATAAGTGTCCCTGTCCATCCTAAGCCTCAACAATTTATATCTACTCTGCACAGAACTTCAGCTCTTCATGTGTAGCTAAGAACAGGGAGTTACTAACTAGAGAAACAAATTTTGGTAATTGGTTACCCAAAAAGCCGTAGTCACTTTTGTTCTTTTTTTCTCCTTTCTGTTTGCAGTGTTTGCTGGAAATTACAATAATTTTAAAAGTTTATTTTAGAAGGAAGGATGACAAATATAAGAAGATACCGCCGTCCCGATGCCTGGCTCTATGAGTAATGTCCCTGGTTTATCATGATTGATTATGCGCCTGATATCATCTTGAAAATCCAGATGGGGACGTATCAAAAGTTCACAATTTTGGCGCAAATCGTGGTTTCAAAGTTACACATAAACTCCAGTCCTTAAGAAACATAACAAAAACTTTAGAAGAGGTCGCATTGCCTGATAGATCAACCTCTAAGATAAATCAAACAAGTCCAAAACCCAGAAACTCAAGATAAGACAAGCACAAAAGTCCTGACTCAAGATAAATGACTCCTAAAAAGTATTCACACTCGATAATGGTAAAGAACTGGCTGAAGCGGGAGAAAAAGTAGATTGGGCAGTGTAAATACTAGCACACACCTACGCAGTGCTCCAAGTGTGCCCAACATCTACGGAGAAGATGGCCGACATTGTAAATAATGTCCACATTCTTCAACTGTGTCCTTCACATCAAAATCCCAATCTGTATCACCTCTCCAATCTTTGGAAATATCTCCGAATAGGTGTGGGGGGGGGGGCTGTATGGCACCAGCCAAAGACCCTCCTATCCACACATCCCTCTCTTATAAAACATAACCTTTATAGTTAAATCAAAAGGAAAACATGGGGTGATTAATAAAAACTGGTTCGATGTCTGCTGACCTACAAATAACCCTCGGGGGAGGGGAGGAAAAGAAAGGAAGTGTGGTCTTTCTACAGTACAAATAAAACCGCTCCACAATAGTGCATAGTGTGAATAGCGGTCTATCAAGCAAGGCTCTCTATCCTTGCCACCCGGCAGTAGTTCCATCAGAAAAAGACCATCCATACTATATTCCTTCATTTTTTTTATACGGTAAATATTTCTTGAACATACAAAAGGCAGATGTACATTACCATTTTTCGGCTAGATATGCCATTTGATCAACGCTGTCTTCATGGCTCTCAAGGAACGCCCAGCCCGTGTATGACATTTTGGACAAAGCTCCTCCTTCTTCAGACATGGGTGGTGCCGACTAGGATAATCCCTACATACCTTTCACCAACCTGTCTATAAACTACTTATACATTGATTTTCTTACTGAGACCATCCCCAATACCCTGGGGGCATAGAGAATTTAATTTAGTGACCTAAAATACTTTGCGTTGTACTAGTTTCTTTTTATAAAGGCAGAGCAGTGTAAGGGTTAAACAAGAGATGGGTGTGGCGAGACATTTTGGAGAATTTCAACATGGAGTTAGTGATTTACGTTGGTTAAAGGGGTTGTGTCACCATAGCAAATGGCTGTAATTGGGTCCAATGCATTGTGACAAGTACTTTCACCATTTACACTTATTACAAAATATGCAGCCTTACTGAGATAACTCCTTTTGTTCTGGTTGCTGGCGCCCCCCGGTGGTAGCTGTGTCCCGTCCTGAGCAACAGCTGATCTGGCCGAGTCTGCGCACAAACATTCCCCCAGCTGCTCTGCACTACAGATCACTCCACACTCAGAGATCACCTGACACACTGCAGCCAATAGGAAGTAAGACAGGGGGCAGAGAGCTCAGCCGTCTACACCAGTGAATGAGGTGATTTCCACTGCTCCACAGTTGCTTCCAGCAGCAGATACAAGGTAACTGCAGACATACATGACTATCTGCTGCACAGAGGAGTCCTCTCCCAACATGGATCATAGCAATGTATCAGCCCTCTCCTCCCTCCACCATTAGTCAGGTCATACAGGAGGCTGCAGAGATAACACAAGTAACAGGCTGAGCTCTGACCTCTCCTGATGCTGTCCTCCTCCTGCACTCTCCACCCTTCACTGTCCCTCCATGCTACCCTGCTGTCCTGCAGTCCTCCTCCTGTACTCTCCACCACTCACTGTCCCTCCATGCTACCCTGCTGTCCTGCAGTCCTCCTCCTGTACTCTCCACCACTCACTGTCCCTCCATGTTACACTGCTCTCCTGCAGTCCTCCTCCTGTACTCTCCTCCATGCACTGTCCCTCCATGCTACCCTGCTGTCCTGCAGTCCTCCTCCTGTACTCTCCACCACTCACTGTCCCTCCATGCTACCCTGCTGTCCTGCAGTTCTCCTCCTGTACTCTCCACCATTCACTGTCCCTCCATGCTACACTGCTGTCCTGCAAAGGGGCCCCTGTCCCTGACTAGCAGGGGAGTAGCTAAAGTAACATGTGAGAAGCTGTCACCTATTTATCTATGCATCCATGCATGTCAGCCTGACCGACCATGATGCTGTGAGAATACATAGTACATGTGTACTATGTGCAGTGTCCTGTGTAATGTGCAGGGGGCGCCAAATTCAGGATTTCTGGCGCACGTTCTTCATGAATCTGGTGCCCCCTGCACTGCTTTGACAGACTGCACCAACTTTTTTTGGTGCACTTTTAACTTGGGGCGTATGACACATTTCTATTGGACTTCTATTGGATCAGTAAATGCAGGGACTATTTGAGCACAGCAGGTGGAAGGAGACTCTGAAGGCTGAGCGCTCTGTAGCACTGAGGTGTGCAATAACTGCCGCTGTCAGTGCTGTGCATGTGCCTGGCTTGGCCCCTCCCACATCTGTGCCTGGCCTGGCCCCTCCCACATCTGTACATGTGCCTGGCCCCTCCCACATCTGCTTATGTGTGGAGCAGAATAGAGGCTGAACACGCATCATAATAACAAATAGAAAGGGATCTTTAATTCCAGGTAACCTTTACAAATAGATTTTTGAAATATTTTAACCTCTTTGACAGCTTTTTGTAGTCAATTGTTTCATGGCATAACCCCTTTAAAGGTGGGGCATGTACAGTACAATAATGTGTCCCTTTGTAAAAAGAAGATTCGGAAGCCTCTCTGCCAGGTCAGAGCTGGATACACCGGGTGTAATTCAGTGGAAATTTTAGTTATTGTCTTTACCAGAATTCGGTGAATAGGCCATCCTCATGTCCACTTGGCCACTGCTCGTCGGACTCCCACTTAGCAGGGGCGGGGCTTAGTTACAAATAAATGGTGGAGAAGGCCTAGTAAGAGCCCCCGTTGTATTTGGACAATCATATATACCTTCTGATGATCTCTTACGCAGTATAGGGATGGCCTAACACTGTGACCTCTTGTGTCAGACCTTCCTCTCCATGGATTGTTATCTCCTGGAAGAAGAGCCCTCACTTCTAGTGTTTGATGTTGATGATAAAGTTGCCTTGCTATACTATGGGGGTAATTTACTAAGGGCCCGAATCGCTATTTCCCAAATATTACCAATTTGCGCCGTTTTCCCCTGAATTGCCCCGGGTTTTTGGCACACGCGATCAGATTGTGGCGCATCGGCGCATGCAACAGAAATTGGGGGCGTGGCCGTTGGAAAACCTGACGGATTCGGAAAAACCGCCGTATTTAAAAAAAAAAGTGGCGCTTGACACACGCTTACCTGCACCCAGCATAGGTTGGTGAACTCCAGCGAACTTCAGTGGACCTCGGCGCAGCAACGACACCTGGTGGACATCGGGCGCAGGACCTTAGTGAATCGCCGGAAGACCGGAATCCTCGACGGAGAACCCGCCGCTGGATCATGACAGGACCGGCTCAGTAAATGTGCCATTATATGTCTAATTGTTCATGTCGGATATGTACAACTTCTACAAAATATGTTGTCATTGTTAATCAGATAAACTAAACAGAGGATCAGTTATGTGGATACGTTGCGGTCATGTAAGTAACCAAGTAAAATACACTGGGGGAGATTCATTATGGGCCCATAAATCTCCCTCACCACCTCCCTGACAGTTTCTTGGCCTCTCAGAATCGCATGCCAATTTAGACATGTTGGGGAGGGGCACGGGTCAGGGAACACCCGGCTCACCGGATTTTCTATAGTCTCTCAGCGAAAACTAAAGTAAAGAAATTCAACCAGACCTGGTATTAGGTCAACTGAGGTCAACTAAGAAGCTGGAGCCTCTCCTTAAATATTGGTACTGGAGCTCTGTGAGAGAGGGTTATATAAAGGTGTAGACACTACTGTCAATTTTGGATTTGAGAGCATGGCCTGCATTTTTAAGCCCTCTAGCCACACCCCAGGGAGATGACGACATATGAGGCTACGGTCACACCTGGTGTAAACAAGTGCAACAACAGCTGAGAAGAGGAAAACGCCTTTGTTTGCCCCATGTGTAACCTAACCATTAGAGTTAACCAATACAATGTGCATGCAAAAATGTATAGATTTAATTAAAAAAAAAAAACTGCCAAGCTTTTAATGCTGAACAGTGCAAAATTTTGAATATTTAAAGCATGTGAAATAATTCCAATTTACATGTTAAACAGAGTTCATGAAAAGGATTCTTCTGGACCAGGTGCAGATTTGTGCCTAAAAAGTCGCTAAAATAAGCAAGAAAGGTGAAACATAAGTGAAAAGTTGCATTGAACATCTAGAACATAAGGCACAAGGTGCACATGAAAACAACAGCCAAAGTTGCAGTGAAAAGTTACAAAAATTACAAAAGTCGCAGAACTGAAAGAAAAATACTAGCGGAAAATAAAGATACTTGTCCCCAATGAATAGGAAAATTACGAAAAGTTTCTGTTTCTATATAATGTATCAGATAATTGTCTCCTTCTATAATGTTCTGGATTTTTAAAAATGACATAACACTTAGGAAAGAAAATAAAAGTCAATAGTCCTGCACTAGAGGTCACGATGGCGAAGACCTCCACTGCCACCATGTTCTTCCCCTTCACGCTGAGATACGTGGGGACGAATGCCAGCCACACACTGCTGAATACCACAATACTGAAGCTTATGTTCTTGGCTTCATTGAACTGGTCGGGGAAATCCTTGGCCACATAGGCCGCCCATAGACAAATCAAAGCCAACATTCCAATGTAGCCGATTTCCAAGAAAGTGGATGACCCTTCATTACACAACAGGAGAATGGAGTCCATGTCAGTGTCTATATCTAGATACGGAGGATAAAACACGATCCATGTAACTGATAACAGTATTTTCCCCATTGAGCAGAAGAAGACCAATGTTATGGAAAGCCTCGTACCCAAGAATCTCTTAATCCTGCCCCCCGGCTGTGTAGCCTTGAAAGCAATGATAACCGTTAGGGTTTTAGCCAAAATGGAAGAGATTGAGACTGTGAAGACAACTCCAAAGGCCGCCTGTCTGAGGAGGCAATGTACCCGCGATGGCCGACCTATGAACAGCATCGGGCACATGAAGCAGAGAGCGATGGAGACCAGGAGGATGTAGCTGAGGTTCCGGTTGTTGGCTTTTATTATTGGGGTTTCTCGAAATTTCCAAAAAATTCCCAAGATAACGCTGGTCATGATAGAGAACAGGAAAGAGAAGCTTGTCAAAATTAACCCTAAATCATCTCCATATGATAGAAAAGTCACTTCTTTGGGGACACAGCCGGTTCTCAGAAGATTTGAGTTTTCAGAAGTAGAACATTTCCAGCAGATCCGGGAATCTGTAGATAGAGAATCGTGTAGTCACTCGGGTCAGAAGGACTGGACACAGCAATTATTCTATAGTTATGTATAGTCTGATATAAACATATAGAACTACCAGGAGAAGAAGGATTGAGAATATAACACAGAAGAAAAGGAGGGAAAGAAATGGAAGAAGAAAAGAGGTAATAAGGAGGATGAGAAGAAATTACATGAATAAAAAATGTAATACCTCATCCAGTATTTCATTATTCATATATACACACTACCACACAATGCAGGAGGAATGAAGCTCGGCTCCAGGTCTCAGTAGCCCCGGGGCAGCAGAGCCACTGTTGGGCCCCTTTACAGTGAGCTCATTTGATGGCAGGAAAAATTTAGATACTAACTAAAATTTTCCTAGTTAATCATTTCCAAACAGCCCTGTCATGGTTGTACTATATAAAACCCTCCATGGATTTATAATATACAACCCCCATTAACCCCTCACCAGATGCAGCCAGGCTGCTAGGGACAAAGACTCGGCCTATCTATCTACCTGTCTCAGTAAAGAGCTGCAGACCTTCAGGTAAAGGGGTGTGGATGACTAAGCACCTGGGGTGTGTATGGCTAAGCACCTGGAGTGTGGATGACTAACCATCGTGTGTGGATGGCTAAGCACCTGGGGTGTGGATGGCTAAGCTCCTGGGGTGAGGATGGCTAAGCACCTGGGGTGTGGATGGCTAAGCACCGGGGTGTGGAATTTCTGATTTCAAAGAAATTAATTTTGAAGCTTCTTCTTGTACAATAAGTTTTATTAAAGAGATGGAGCAATTTGAGCACAGCAGGTGGAAGGAGACTCTGAAGCACTGAGTTGTGCAATAACTGCAGCTGTCAGTGCTGTGCATGTGCCTGGCTAGGCCCCTCCCACATCTGCTTCTATGTGGAACAGAGAAGAGGCTGAACAAGCATCATAATCACACATAGAAAGGTGTCTTTAATTCCAGGTAACCATTACAAATAGATTTTTGAAATATTTTAACCTCTTTGACAGCTTTTTGTAGTCAATTGTTTCGTGGCATAACCCCTTTAAGAGGGAGATTGATTACAAGTGTGGGAAACCAAAATGGTTCTAGTTACTCATGGCATCCAATCAAAGCGCACCTTTGAATTTATAAACTGCTGCGGGAAAATAAAAGCTGTGCTCTGATTCGTTGCCAAGTCTGCATAGCACATGTACAGTACAATAATGTGTCCCTTTGTAAAAAGAAGATTCGGAAGCCTCTCTGCCAGGTCAGAGCTGGATACACCGGGTGTAATTCAGTGGAAATTTTAGTTATTGTCTTTACCAGAATTCGGTGAATAGGCCATCCTCATGTCCACTTGGCCACTGCTCGTCGGACTCCCACTTAGCAGGGGCGGGGCTTAGTTACAAATAAATGGTGGAGAAGGCCTAGTAAGAGCCCCCGTTGTATTTGGACAATCACATATACCTTCTGATGATCTCTTACGCAGTATAGGGATGGCCTAACACTGTGACCTCTTGTGTCAGACCTTCCTCTCCATGGATTGTTATCTCCTGGAAGAAGAGCCCTCACTTCTAGTGTTTGATGTTGATGATAAAGTTGCCTTGCTATACTATGGGGGTCATTTACTAAGGGCCCGAATCGCTATTTTTCTACGGGTTTCCCAAATATTACCAATTTGCGCCGTTTTCCCCTGAATTGCCCCACACGCGATCAGATTGTGGCGCATCGGCGCATGCAACAGAAATCGGGGGCGTGGCCGTTGGAAAACCTGACGGATTCGGAAAAACCGCCGTATTTAAAAAAAAAAAGTGGCGCTTGACACACGCTTACCTGCACCCAGCATAGGTTGGTGAACTCCAGCGAACTTCAGTGGGCCTCGGCGCAGCATCGACACCTGGTGGACATCGGGCGCAGGACCTTAGTGAATCGCCGGAAGACCGGAATCCTCGACGGAGAACCCGCCGCTGGATCATGACAGGACCGGCTCAGTAAATGTGCCATTATATGTCTAATTGTGCATGTGGGATATGTACAACTTCTACAAAATATGTTGTCATTGTTAATCAGATAAACTAAACAGAGGATCAGTTATGTGGATACGTTGCGGTCATGTAAGTAACCAAGTGAAATACACTGGGGGAGATTCATTATGGGCCCATAAATCTCCCTCACCACCTCCCTGACAGTTTCTTGGCCTCTCAGAATCGCATGCCAATTTAGACATGTTGGGGAGGGGCACGGGTCAGGGAACACCCGGCTCACCGGATTTTCTATAGTCTCTCAGCGAAAACTAAAGTAAAGAAATTCAACCAGACCTGGTATTAGGTCAACTGAGGTCAACTAAGAAGCTGGAGCCTCTCCTTAAATATTGGTACTGGAGCTCTGTGAGAGAGGGTTATATAAAGGTGTAGACACTACTGTCAATTTTGGATTTGAGGCCATGGCCTGCATTTTTAAGCCCTCTAGCCACACCCCAGGGAGATGACGACATATGAGGCTACGGTCACACCTGGTGTAAACAAGTGCAACAACAGCTGAGAAGAGGAAAACGCCTTTGTTTGCCCCATGTGTAACCTAACCATTAGAGTTAACCAATACAATGTGCATGCAAAAATGTATAGATTTAATTAAAAAAAAAAAACTGCCAAGCTTTTAATGCTGAACAGTGCAAAATTTTGAATATTTAAGGCATGTGAAATAATTCCAATTTACATGTTAAACAGAGTTCATGAAAAGGATTCTTCTGGACCAGGTGCAGATTTGTGCCTAAAAAGTCGCTAAAATAAGCAAGAAAGGTGAAACATAAGTGAAAAGGTGCATTGAACATCTAGAACATAAGGCACAAGGTGCACATGAAAACAACAGCCAAAGTTGCAGTGAAAAGTTACAAAAATTACAAAAGTCGCAGAACTGAAAGAAAAATACTAGCGGAAAATAAAGATACTTGTCCCCAATGAATAGGAAAATTAAGAAAAGTTTCTGTTTCTATATAATGTATCAGATAATTGTCTCCTTCTATAATGTTCTGGATTTTTAAAAATGACATAACACTTAGGAAAGAAAATAAAAGTCAATAGTCCTGCACTAGAGGTCACGATGGCGAAGACCTCCACTGCCACCATGTTCTTCCCCTTCACGCTGAGATACGTGGGGACGAATGCCAGCCACACACTGCTGAATACCACAATACTGAAGCTTATGTTCTTGGCTTCATTGAACTGGTCGGGGAAATCCTTGGCCACATAGGCCGCCCATAGACAAATCAAAGCCAACATTCCAATGTAGCCGATTTCCAAGAAAGTGGATGACCCTTCATTACACAACAGGAGAATGGAATCCATGTCAGTGTCTATATCTAGATACGGAGGATAAAACACGATCCATGTAACTGATAACAGTATTTTCCCCATTGAGCAGAAGAAGACCAATGTTATAGAAAGCCTCGTACCCAAGAATCTCTTAATCCTGCCCCCCGGCTGTGTAGCCTTGAAAGCAATGATAACCGTTAGGGTTTTAGCCAATATGGAAGAGATTGAGACTGTGAAGACAACTCCAAAGGCCGCCTGTCTGAGGAGGCAATGTACCCGCGATGGCCGACCTATGAACAGCATCGGGCACATGAAGCAGAGAGCGATGGAGACCAGGAGGATGTAGCTGAGGTGCCGGTTGTTGGCTTTTATTATTGGGGTTTCTCGATATTTCCAAAAAATTCCCAAGACCACGCTGGTCATGATAAAGAACAGGAAAGAGAAGCTTGTCAAAATTAACCCTAAATCATCTCCATATGATAGAAAAGTCACTTCTTTGGGGACACAGTCGGTTCTCAGAAGATTTGAGTTTTCAGAAGTGGAACATTTCCAGCAGATTCGGGAATCTGTAGATAGAGAATCGTGTAGTCACTCGGGTCAGAAGGACTGGACAAATCAATTATTCTATAGTTATGTATAGTCTGATATAAACATATAGAACTACCAGGAGAAGAAGGATTGAGTGGAGGTAGATGAAGAGAATATAACACAGAAGAAAAGGAGGGAAAGAAATGGAAGAAGAAAAGAGGTAATAAGGAGGATGAGAAGAAATTACATGAATAAAAAATGTAATACCTCATCCAGTATATTTCATTATTCATATATACACACTACCACACAATGCAGGAGGAATGAAGCTCGGCTCCAGGTCTCAGTAGCCCCGGGGCAGCAGAGCCACTGTTGGGCCCCTTTACAGTGAGCTCATTTGATGGCAGGAAAAATTTAGATACTAACTAAAATTTTCCCTAGTTAATCATTTCCAAACAGCCCTGTCATGGTTGTACTATATAAAAACCCTCCATGGATTTATAATATACAAACCCCATTAACCCCTCACCAGATGCGGCCAGGCTGCTAGGGACAAAGACTCGGCCTATCTATCTACCTGTCTCAGTAAAGAGCTGCAGACCTTCAGGTAAAGGGGTGTGGATGACTAAGCACCTGGGGTGTGGATGGCTAAGCACCTGGAGTGTGGATGGCTAACCATCGGGGTGTGGATGGCTAAGCACCTGGGGTGTGGATGGCTAAGCACCTGGGGTGTGGATGGCTAAGCACCTGGGGTGTGGATGGCTAAGCACCGGGGTGTGGATGGCTAAGCACCTGGGGTGTGGATGGCTAAGCACCTGGGGTGTGGATGGCTAACCACTGGGGTGTGGATGGCTAAGCACCGGGGTGTGGATGGCTAAGCACCTGGGGTGTGGATGACTAAGCACCTGGAGTGTGGATGGCTAACCACTGGGGTGTGGATGGCTGAGCACCTGGGGTGTGGATGGCTAAGCACCAGGGTGTGGATGGATAAGCACCTGGGGTGTGGATGGCTAAGCACCTGGAGTGTGGATCGCTAACCACTGAGGTGTGGATGGCTAAGCACCGGGGTGTGGATGGCTAAGCACCTGGGTTGTGGATGGCTAAGCACCTGGGGTGTGGATGGCTAAGCACCAGGGTATGGATGGGTAAGCACCTGGGTTGTGGATGGCTAAGCACCTGGGGTGTGGATGGCTAAGCACCGGGGTGTGGATGGCTAAGCACCTGGGGTGTGGATGGCTAAGCACCTGGAGTGTGGATGGCTAACCACTGGGGTGTGGATGGCTAAGCACTGTGAGGGAATCGAATCCATTTTTGAATCTGTTCTCCTATCATGTATCTATACAAAGATCTTTGGCTCTATTGATAGAAAAGACCCCTATGCACCATCCCCCCCGTGTACACAGATCATCTTTCAGTTACATCCTGTAGGTTATTGGAATGTGGGTATGGTCAGTAGGTTCCTTTGTCCCGAGAACCTATAAAAACTGTCTGCAACCTAAATAAATTGGAATTCTCTCAAACATGTGAAGGTCTGAGTGATTCACCGAGCAGCTCGTACTATACAATGATTTGGAACCACATATCACATCGAGATAAAGGGATATTTCCCTGACAAAACATGGCGCCCGAACAGGGACATGGGTTTGCATGACGCCTACCGGAGAATTTAGGGATCATCCTTTCAGGACAGACAGACCATGCAGCTGCACAAAAAGGTAAGAAGCTTTTTCTTGCAAAATTGCTCTGTCTCTCCTTGTTTGGGTTGTTCCACGTCCGGTGAGTTGCATGCCTATATTGCCTAGTCCAAAGAATCTTGTTAGTTTATTTGAAAACTCCATGTGATGTGTGGTAGTGTATATGGGTATTGTGTGAGTTTGAACATGTGTGTTTGATAGCGCTATTGTGATACTGTACTGTACTGGTTTTAAGAGAGTAACATTCTAGGAATTGCCCCTACCTAAAGAGTCTCTTAGGCAAGCTGCTTTTTGGATCGTAATTCGCTTGAGACAAAGTAGACTGAGTTTGGACAGTCGGACTTTATAAATTTATTTTGTGTGGTAGGATCCAGAGCTGCTTCAAGGAAGGGGACTGCAGTTATTTCTTGACGGGCAAACGGTTTAAAAAAAAAAAAAAAAGGAAAAAAAAAAATTTTAGAATTAGAAGTGGTTAAAGTGAGTGACTGCGAGTGTGTGCCGGCACTAGAGATATATAGAAAATTATGGGAAAAATTACTAGGTAGGATGAGAGGCAATTCAGAGGGAAAACCAGACGTACGGATCTTGAATGGAAAAAAAAAAAAAAAAGAGGCTGTAAAAGGATGTCAGAGAATGTTGGAAAAGGACAAGTATGCCAAAAGATGGTTGTTTGTATGTTGGTAAATGGAAAGGTTCTTAAAAGAACAAAGGCTGATTGCATAATGATGATATGATGGAAATTGCAAGTGGATAGAAGAAAGTTACAGAGGAAGTGACCAGAGGAGGTTATAAAGAAACAGCCATAGGAAATTGTGTGTTGTATGAGTGTTATGACGATGACAGACAAAAGACAACATTCAGGAAAAGGTTCGGCCTCCACCCTAAAATGGTGGATGAATTGATGTATGGAAACAAAGAAACAGACTGGTGGAGACATGTGCATGCAATGTGGCACCTAGACCCAACCCCCACACTGGAATATATCCGGTCAAGACTAGATTAGAAAAAGTGCGGGCTCCAACAGGACAAAGAAGTAGCGTTCAGATGTTTGTCCTGTAGGGGGCAGTAGACCAGTGGTATAGGGAATAATGCATTGCCTAAAGATCTTTGGATTTGTACCCACACTCCGCTCAGCTGTATTTAGCTGTATTGCTGTAACTTTAGAAGACAACTAAGATATAGTACCCAGGGAATAAATGTGGGAGACTGTGCCTGCTTATCTAAGAGTCACCTCTCAGAACTACAAAGTCCAAAAACCCGGGTAGTAACATATTTGTTACGGATTTTGGTCTTCTGTGGGGAGAGCTCCTGGACGGTTGTGCAGTCCCAATTGGATTCCCTGAGCTGACCCTTGCCAGATACTGTAGATGTTCTATGAGTTTATTCCATTATACAGTCCTGCAGATTATGGCAAAGATATAAATATGTGTTTCGTCTATATCATGTATAGTGCTAATGGTACTTCATCAGTTACCAGATGTGAGGAAAGCACAGCACATAGTTGTGGACATTGTTCATTGCAGGCTTGGACCTTGTGATTTATGTTTAATAACATCAGAAATGTAGTGTAAAACTTTATAATACACCTAAAGTCTGAAGGGTGTGGTCAAAAGTTTTTGCAATTTTTGTAGGATGATGGAGTGAACTTAGATGTTACAATGGTGTGTTGGATTCCTTCTTTGTTCTCCTGGTATGCTGGGACACGTAGTACTACAGACACCACAGGGAGAAGGAGGGGGCTGCCTCCCCCCTTGTCTCAGTGAACACAGGAGGGGGGGGAGGGGGGAGCACATGTTGGTATGTTAAGAGAAGAAAGGAACAATGAGAATGTGTGTTCATTACTGAGGACTGATAACCCTATGATCCCTACACTATTAGTCCTATTCAGCAGCTATGACTGAGATTATTATTAGGAGCTTTTTAGGCAGAAGTTATAACACTCCTAGAAGCCTCCTACGTCACTGTCTCTAGTGATGCTTTTGCTCAGTAACACTGTCTCCCAGTATGTGCTCCCAGTATGTGCCCCCAGTATGTGTCCCCCAGTATGACTCTATAGTTTTATAATTATACAGCATTGATACATCGGCATTGGTCCCAAAACTGTGTTTTTCTGGAATATATTGTTCACTTTCTATTGTTCTCATTTAAGTTTAAGCCAAGCACCTCAGAGGAGAGGACACAGGCCGGAAGCTGCTGATCGTGTGTCACATGACAACCTGGACCCTTCTTGGTTTTGTATCCTACTGCTGCCTACGTATAAAAAGCTTCTGTAGTAGTTTTGGATTATCCTGATAGTATCTCACCTCTTCATGACTAGAAACCTTGGTTATAATGTGCCTTCTTCATGATGTATTACATTGAATCCAGCTCCGGTAGTTACGATGGAGTCGAGGGGGGGAGACATGAGGTAGACGGGTTGTATTTAAAATTTTCTATTATCTTAATGATAAATGAACCAGTTACCTTTTAATATGTCTAACCTGAATATATCATTAATCTGCATTTTGAGTTTTTTGTAGATGGTTTTAGAAACCAGGAATGAGGTTAATTCTATGTCAGATGTGCAGCGGTCACACAACATGAGGTAACAGCAGCAGAACCACTCCTGACCTACCTGTCTGTACAGGAGGCGGAGGTGAAGGCACTGATTGAGGGGTGTAAAGGGGCAGAGGGGAAGAATGTGAGTCTTGTGGGATTCCTTATGATTCCTAACTTCATATAGTAAGTTTATCAACAACTATGAGACTTTGAAATAGCTGATAGAGGCCTTAGTGTTACAATAAAGGTCCATACTAGAAGGTAAAACCTATAAAGCTCTAATACATGAAGTGACCATACTGGTTACCGGAAAGCCTAGGGGAAAGGAGCCTGGATCAGTACAGTCCGTGAGCCTCGCTGGCCCAGTAGGGTTATCTATACTCCTGTCTATATAGAAACAGGCTTCACAGGTGAGGAAGCAAGACTGGAGTAACACTGGGACCCCATGGATGGAGGGTGGACTATGGCAAAGAGGTGACAAGCAATGTCTGCCAAGGGCCCTTTACCCCATGATGGTTCAGTGCACCCACAGGGTGAGGCACCAGGCTAAGACTCTATATGCTCCGGGTGGATAAGTATGGAGTATCACTTACATTCACTTTTGCTACTGTCCATTTACACAAGTATGTTTATATATGCTTAGTACAATGAAGGGAGAGTAGTGAAGACCCTCATATATACACTCCGAAGCCGCTTTACCCCTTCCAGAGGCTGCAGATTGGCTAAGTACAGCTACCAAAGGTAAGTAGCTATGAACATGTACTTATGTGTGTGGACCTCTTTTCTGGGTAATCTGAACCCTATCCTGTAACTAAAGCAACTGTAAAGACTACAGCCAGGGATCGAGGAATATGTTAGTCCACTTATTCTAGAGACTAAAGTAATAATCCCTATTGGGGCAGTAATATAGTTGATGACAGCTCTAGGGATTAAATAGTCTTTTCACCTACTGAGGTTGTTTTTAGAATTGCCCCATGGATGAACATATACTTCCCTAAGGTTGTCCAGAGGTGTCATAGAGAACTGGTGGGATGTCCAAAAACCTGCAGATACATTTTTTTCTTAGGTGCATAACCAAGTATCTGTTTCAGTTCCAGAACCTAAAGTAGCTAGAGCAGGGGACCTGCACCCAGGTGATGAGATGGTCCTGATGTGACACCTGAGAGTCTTTTGAAAGTCATCCCAAGTACCTGTGACATATCCACGTGTAGAAACTACAACGAGACAACGACAGCTGAAGAAGAATGGTGATGGACCCAGAGACTGTTGAACATGAATCTGTGTAGCTCGATGCTGCTATGGACATTATCACTCCTACCACTCCTACTACAGTGTGTGCGCCGCATACCATGTCTAATAGTACTCAGGGGTTGGTAGGGTGACATGTATAAGGATATATACCAATAGGATGTACAGATTCTGCCCTTTACAATGGATTTACATGAATTGTGTTGTGATATAATGTTCAGGATGCTCAGGAGGGAAGCAGGTGAAGGGTCAGATAAGTCCTGGATGTGTGACTAGCATATGTCAATGTACCACCTGAGCAGTACCTGAAATTATTCACAAAAGGGAGGAATTGTGAGGGAATAGAATCCATTTTTATATTCTGTTCTTCTATCATGTATCTATACAAAGATCTTTGGTTCTATTGATAGAAAAGACCCCTATGCACCATCCCCCCCCCCCCCCACGTGTACACAGATCATCTTTCAGTTACATCCTCTTGAAGGCTATTGGAATGTGGGTATGGTCAGTAGGCTCCTTTGTCTCAAGAACCTATAAAAACTGTCTGCAACCTAAATAAATTGGAATTCTCTCAAACATGTGAAGGTCTGAGTGATTCACCGAGCAGCTCGTACTATACAATGATTTGGAACCACATATCACATCGAGATAAAGGGATATTTCCCTGACAGCACCGGGGTGTGGATGGCTAAGCACCTGGGGTGTGGATGGCTAAGCACCTGGGTTGTGGATGGCTAAGCACCTGGGGTGTGGATGGCTAAGCACCTGGGGTGTGGATGGCTAAGCACCTGGGTTGTGGATGGCTAAGCACCTGGGGTATGGGTGGCTAAGCACCTGGGGTGTGGATGGCTAAGCACCTGGGGTGTGGATGGCTAAGCACCTGAATTGATGTATGGAAACAAAGAAACAGACTGGTGGAGACATGTGCATGCAATGTGGCACCTAGACCCAACCCCCACACTGGAATATATCTGGTCAAGACTAGATTTGAAAAAGTGCGGGCTCCAACAGGACAAAGAAGTAGTGTTCAGATGTTTCTCCTGTAGTGGGCAGATGTTTCTCACTTTGATATATTTTAGTAGACCAGTGGTATGGGTAATGATGCATTGCCTAAAGATCTTTGGATTTGCATCTCACAGTCCGCTCAGCTGTATTCAGCTGTATTCAGCTGTATTTAGCTGTATTGCTGTAACTTTAGAAGACAACTAAGATATAGTACCCAGGGAATAAATGTAGGAGACTGTGCCTTCTTATCTAGGAGTTACCTCTCAGAACTACAAAGTCCAAAAACCTGGGTAGTAACATATTTGTTACGGATTTTGGTCTTCTGTGGGGAGAGCTCCTGGACGGTTGTGCAGTCCCAATTGGATTCCCTGAGCTGACCCTTGCCAGATACTGTAGATGTTCTATGAGTTTATTCCTTTATACAGTCCTGCAGATTATGGCAAAGATATAAATATGTGTTTTGCCTATATCATGTATAGTGCTAGTGGTACTTCATCAGTTACCAGATGTGAGGAAAGCACAGCACACAATTGTGGACATTGTTCATTGTAGGCTTGGACCTGAGAAATCTTGTGATTTATGTTTAATAACATCAGAAATGTAGTGTAAAACTTTATAATACACCTAAAGTTTGAAGGGTGTGGTCAAAAGTTTTTGCAATTTGTGTAGGATGATGGAGTGAACTTAGATGTTACAATGGTGTGTTAGATTCTTTCTTTGTTCTCTTGGTATGCTGGGACACTTAGTACTACAGACACCACAGGGAGAAGGAGGGGGCTGCCTCCCCCCTTGTCTCAGTGAACACAGGAGGGGGGGGAGGGGGAGCACATGTTGGAATGTTAAGAGAAGAAAGGAACAATGAGAATGTGTGTTCATGATAACCCTCATGGTCCTTAGCAGATTTTGAGTTTGATTCAAATGCAACATCTGTAATTTATTGTTTTAACCAGGAGTAAAAGCTCCCTATGATCCCATACTATTAGTCCTATTCAGCAGCTATGACGGTAATTATTAGGAGGAGCTTTTTAGGCAGAAGTTATAACACACCTAGAAGCCTCCTACGTCACTGGCTCTAGTGATGCTTCTGCTCAGTAACGCTGTCCCCCAGTATGTGCCCCCAGTATGACTGTATAGGTTATAATAAGATCTAAGGTATTTGTATACTGTGTGTCTCCTATTATACAGCATTGATACATCGGCATTGGTCCCAAAACTGTGTTTTTCTGGAATATATTGTTCACTTTTTATTGTTCTCATTTAAGTTTAAGCCAAGCACCTCAGAGGAGAGGAAACAGGCCGGAAGCTGCGGATCGTGTGTCACATGACAACCTGGATCCTTCTTGGTTTTGTATCCTACTGCTGCCTATGTATAAAAAGCTTCTGTAGTAGTTTTGGACTATCCTGATAGTATTTCACCTCTTCATGACTAGAAACCTTGGTTATAATGTGCCCTCTTTATGATGTATTACATTGAATCCAGCTCCACTATTTTCGCTAGATTCAAAGGGGGGAGACATGAGGTAGACGGGGGGGGAGACATGAGGTAGACGGGG
>WNYA01000371.1:22194-74957 GCA_019512145.1 Engystomops pustulosus
TGAGGACACGGATGCAATGTATTAGAGGAAGTGGATGAGGACACGGACGGATGTATTAGAGGAAGTGGATGAGGGCATGGGTGGCATGGACAGTAGAAGGGTGGGAATGGGCAGACACATGGGTGGAAGTATTCCTGTGCAGCTGGTATAATCAAGACTCTGTACCCTCCCCGCACACAATGGATGCAGTGTTTCGGCAGAGATGTTATTTCTCCCTTTCATAAGAACTGCTTTGTTTTAGTGCAGAAGAATGAAAGCGAGATACAAAATTCTGCTGGCGCAGGGCCAGCCCCGCCTCGATGGAGACAACGATGAGCACCATCCTATACATGTAGCAGGCTATGGGGCTGGCAGGAAAGGTTGCAGGGGTTAGAGGGGGGGGGGCACTCACATTCGCCCCCTCAGAGCCTTCGCTTTTTGCTCCTCCTCGTGGTTCCGTGGCACAGGTGGTGGGGACATTCCTTCATTGATGTAGCCATCAGTCACAGAACTGATCTGGGGGCTTCTATAGGAGCCGCCATCAATAGTCTGCAGAGAGAGGGAAGCAAGATTAGGAAATGAGGGCATACCATATTGTGCAGGTGGTCTACAAATCTACACAAACTCTGAAAAAAAGTGGGAAAAGTGAAGGGTGCTGCAAGCAAGCGCGGCTCTGCAAGGGGGATATCAATGATTCATAACACAGTTATATACCCTGGCACTTACCATCTTGTTCCTGACCAGGTTTTCTATGGCACTGACAAGCTCAGCAGCACTGGGCACCTCAGCAGAGCTCTGGCGGGACACAAGTAAGGAGGGCTGGAAGCCGCAGCGTGCAATAGTAAAGCGTGTTAGCAGCAGGAGCAGCGGAGGAGTCAGCAGGAGTCACAGGGATTACAAGGAAGAGAAAGCGGGAACAATGTTAGTTAAAGGTCACCCCGAAATTAGGGATATCACCAAGCTCAGCAGCAACTGCATACAACCCTGGCATACACCAGAGGGGCAGACCGCTGCTGAACAACCAGTAAGCCGGCCCTGTCACTGGCAGTGCAGTTACTACATTGGTGGTGGTGGGGGGTCTTACTGATCTGGTAGCTCCTAATAAATGAGATAAAAAGTTCAGACATCCCCAGGCATGTGGTTGTTTTGGGGTCCCCTTTTCTGGATCATCTTACTGGGAGACTAGTGGCTCCACCCACTGCAGGGCACAGGGTTACTACCAGTTCATTTACAGAAGGGGCGGCCATGGCTACATTGTCATGTGATTAGTGGGTGGAGAGATGAGAGGATGATTTGGGTGATGATCCGCAGAACCAGTGGGTATCAGCCATTTCATCCTGGGAGAGGTTGACCAGTAAAGAAAGGGTTAAAGATTATATTGGGGTATTGGTTGCAGTTACGTCAGGTTGGATTAAGAAAATTGGCAGAGAATTCGGCAGCTGCCTGGATCCCACCGGAGCCGCACTGCCCCATATTGAGACTTATAACCATAAAGAAGTTATATGGAAACTGCAGGTCACCAGGAGACGACAGACACAAATACTGTTGTCAGGCAGTGATGGGGGTGTCGGGGGCGCACAACATAAAGATACAATGTGACACCATATTCATTTATATGGAACAATAAGAAACCTCAATGTCTATAGATCTCCCCCTGTGTTACATTGGTTATTTATACCAGAGTATAAGGCAGCAGCTCTGGATGTGACTGGAGTAAAACAGTGGGTTTATATTGGTCTCATATGATGAGAGGGGGAGGATTCCTCTCTGTGGCCACTCGGTACCTTGTCATCTGGCACTGGCTCATTATCAAAGATCTTCATAGGAGGCGGGAGCGGGGTGTGGGAATCGTCGTCAGCTTCCTCGTCCCATCCTTTCTTGCCCTTCTAGAAAAAGAAAGATACATTGAGGAAGTGGAGAGGATGGGAGTTATCCTACCCCGTGAGGGAGGGGAAACACCAAGTAACCTGAGTGTCAAGAAAGGATCTGATGCACCCAGGAGGAGATACAGGGGCAGATTTACTTACCCGGTCCATTCGCGATCCAGCGGCGCGTTCTGTGCGGTGGATTCGGGTCCGGCCAGGATTCACTAAGGTAGTTCCTCCGACGTCCACCAGGTGGCGCTGCTGCGCTGAAGTTCCCCGAGGCCCGCCGCGATGCACTCAAGTTCACCGGCCTATTCCTGGTGAACGTAAGAGCAAGCTCCGCGACACTTTTTTTTAAATGCGGCGGTTTTTCCAAATCCGTCGGGTTTTCATACGGCCACGCCCCCGATTTCCGTGGCGTGCATGATAGCGCCGATGCGGCACAATCCGATCGTGTGCGCCAAAATCCCGGGGTAATACAGGGAAAATTGGCGCAAATCGGAAATATTCGGGTAACACGTCGTGAAAACGCAAATCGGGCCCTTAGTAAATGACCCCCATAATGTCACATTTCAGAGTTCTATAATATATGGGAGGAGCTCCTGGTAACGGTATACATTGGGCAGAGCTCCCGGTAATGCTATACGTTGGGCGCAGCTCTCGGTAATGCTATATATTGATCCTGACATAGTCAGTGGGTTGTCAGATGCACAGGTAATCTGGTTATGTAGAGGAGCGCGGTTGTCAGATCCTGTGCTATCTGTGTGTGTTAGTGATGATTAGTGAGGAGCATGTCCCACCTCATCAGCGCTGTCACCCTGGGGCGTGGTGTCATCGTTGGCTCGGGGTGACCCCAGGTTTCCTGCACGTTTCTTCTGCTTCTTGATGTTGCTCTCGGCTTTCCCGCTGTTCAGACGCCGCACCGGACTGGTCAGCCACTTCTTCAGGGTGTTGGTGGAGCGCTTGGGCCCAGGCGAGCTCTGGATTGAATTTAGTGATGACTGCGGCTGTAAGTTGGCCACCGAGTCAGTCTTGCCACCATTTTCTCCCCCGGAGATAGAAAATGCATCTAAAAAAGGAAGAAACACAGAAATAAGACGAGAAGTGGTGTCCCGTGTGATGCCCCTAGAGGGCGCTGTTACAGTCCACAAATGCTCCACCCCCTCAGCATGGGAAGTGATGCATCATGGGAGAGTAGATGAAGCCCTGGTTGGTTACAGAGGTGACCCCTCTGCCCTGTGTGTACTGCGCCCTGATAAGCCACCCTGTGATTGGCGCTGCCCTCCTCGCCTGCCCAAGGGACAAAGAATCAGGTCACAGAAAATTAATGATCACACAGAACACACAATGTCACAGCCCAGATCTCAGCATGTAAATATATTGTGGCAACGGAGTTGAGTTTAAAGTGTTTGCTGCCCTTGGAAAAGCTGGGTGGGAGAGCTGGGTGTTTCCCCCCTAATGAGCAGTAATTAGCAGCAGCTAGAAGAGAGGAACCTGCAGACACCCCACAATGGCTCCACCCGGGGGAAGAGAGGACGCGTGAGGGTGCTGTCACAGAGCGTTCTTAGGACGTTTTTAAACGCACTGAAAACGCCTGCGTTTTTAACCCCTTAGTGATGTAGCTCATTTGTGCCTTGATGACCAAGGCCTATTTTTCAAAACCAGCAGGTGTCACTATCCGGTGATATCTTTAGCTTTAACTCACCCAAGTGTGTTCAAGTTTGTTTTTCATGACATTTTGTACTTCAAGTTAGTGGGAAATTTTGGTTGATAAATTTAGCATTTATTTATGAAAAAAGGTGAATTCGGAAAATGTTCTATTTTTTCAAACTGATTGTCTTATTACCAAAACGATATACTAAGTAACAATTCCCATCTCTCACTTTGTGACATTTTATGTGTCCTTTTGTTTAATAGCTGACGTTTTCATTGCTACCATTTTGGGGACAAAGCCACCTTTTGATCACTTATCATAAAATTTTATGTGTTGCAAAATAGCAAAAAAGTTGCGATTTTAACATGTGAGCACATGATTTCTATTACGGGTTTCACCCCCGGGAATAACGTTTTTATATTTTTATAGATTGGGAATTTTGTACCCAATGATACTTAATGTTGTGTTTTTTTTTTTTTTTTAACTTTTTCCAACTTCTTTTAAATTATTGTATTATATGTGTTTTATTTTTATTTATTTACTTTATTTTTACAATACAGGCGGTCCCCTACATAAGGACACCAGGCTTACAGACGGACCCCTCTGACCTGTGTTGAAGCTCTCTGAATGCTTTCCTATAGCTTCAGACTGTAATGATCAGCTGTAAGGTGTCTGTAATGAAGCTTTATTGATAATCCTTGGTCCCATTACGGCCAAAAATGTTTAAATGTTTCGACTTCCATACAAATTCAACTTGAGAACAAACTGCCTGTACTAGTATATGAACTAGTGATCAGGTGATGCATTAGAAGTGTCAGCCTGTTTGGTCCAGCCGGGGGCTGGATCAAGCAGGCTCTGCCTCAGACAGACCCCGGGACCGTCATTAGGTGCCCAGCAAAGAAGTCAGCACCCTGCAATCGCAATGCGGGGTGCCAGGCTAATCATGCCGGATTGGAACTCATTCTGATCCGGACTATTAGAGCAGGGTCCCGGCTGTCAATGCTCTCCTCTGCACGGGGGATCAATGTAGAACGTAAGCAGCTTTGAAACTGATTAAAACCAGACAAACGCAAAGTAAACATACAAGAACGCACCCTACATACAACAAAGAAAAAAAGACTTATTTATAAGTGAAAATGATCAGATGCATAAAAATGATGTTTAGTAAATAACTTAGTAACCGGTCACCAGTGCTCAAGAAGAGGGGAGAGGGGGTCAAGAAATGAAACTAAAGGCCACATGACACATGAGCTCTATCACAGCATCACCGGGAGGATTCATCAGGGGAGACACCGGCACAAGGTCCCGTAATCCTCACTGACACCAACAGGGTGTGAGAGGAGCAATAACCCGGATTTATAGCAGGAAGGAGATTATACTCATCCCATTACTGCATGACTGTATCACACACAATAGGATAAGATACACAGCTCAGCAGACTGCATCACACGATAGGATTAGATACACAGCTCAGCAGACAGTATCACACATGATAGGATTAGATACACAGCTCAGCAGACAGTATCACGCAGGATAGAATTAGATACATAGCTCAGCAGACATTATCCCCCATGAATCGATTAGAGACACAGCTCGTATGAACTGCATCAACACCGATAGGATAGATCCACTCAGCAGTACGTATCAACATGATGTATAGATACACAGCTCCAGATCAGTATCTACGCAGGATAGATAGATCAATAGCTCAGCAACTGATCACACATGATAGGATTAGATACACAAGCTCAGCAGACTGCATCCACACGATAGGATTAGATACCAGCTCAGCAGACTATCACACACGATAGGATTAGATCACACCAGCCTACACGCAAAGTTACAATCTCGGCGTACACTGATATTTCAAGCTACATACGCATCACTGAGACAAGGCAAGGCAACACGTTAGGATACACAAACGTACTACGCAGACAGTATCACACACGACTAGGATAGTCACAGCTCTGCAGACTGCATATCACCACAGATAGGATTAGATACACAGCTCAGCGATGAACACACATGATAGATATACACCTACTCAGCGAGTATCACAACGTAGATTAACACACTCAGCAACGTATCATCACAGGAGAGAATTTAGATACATAGTCTCAGCAGACAGTCTCACACATGCATAGGTTAGATCACACTCAGCAGACAATATCAAACAGAGAGGTTTAGATACCAACAGCCTCAGAGACAATCACACCTATAGATTAGATACATAGCTCAGCAGACTGTATCACACAGGATAGGATTAGATACACGGCTCAGCAGACTGCATCACACAGGATAGGTTAAGATACACAGCCCAGCAGAATGTATCACACACAATAGGATTAGATACACAGCTCAGCAAGCAGCATCACACACACACAATAGGATTAGATACACAGCTCAGTAGATGATCCCAGTAACAGGCTTAGATACGCAGTCATGTACAGTAAGTATCGTTCATGTCTCATCAGGTGACACATGGATCTCCCATCACCTGTGCGGAGGTGGTTACTGAGCCTGAAGCTTCTCCCTCTTGGAAGTGGATCAGTCATCGGAACCAATGAGATTAACTCTTACAATGCTGGCAGAGGACCAAACATACAAATACAAATTATAAAGCTAAAAACCTGTAATAAAAGTTTCTGTGACCTGCACAAGTCCTCATCTATTCCTTCTCAAGCAGCTGAGGGTTTGTTGCAATGCATCAGTATAGACAATATTCTCTAAGTTTAACACATCAGCAGAATAAGTCTTCCTCCTACCATTGCAGTTTGTTACACTGGGGCACATTTACTTACCTGTCGGACAAAGTTCCCCGAAAGTGCATTGTCCGTGTATAAAGCTCTGCCGCAATTCACTAAGGTTGTGCGCCCGCTATCCTGCATCTGTCCATTCCCCGCTCAGGTCCGCCACAATCCGCGCCACAATCCGATCGCATGCGACACAATCCCAGCACAGACCCCTGTTAAATACCTGTCACAGCCGCACAAAATCCAAAAACGTTGACAAGTCTGACGGAAGTGCATCCATGGACCCCTAGTAAATAAACCCCATTATGTTTGATCAGGTAACATTTATCAGTCAGAACTGTAAGCTAGGACTGTCTAGACTGGATACATTGTAACAAACCCTTATCTAGTGAAAAGGGGTTTGCATGTTTCCATTCACTGGTAGTAAGCAGGGATCTTGATACAGATGCTCAAGTGATGCAGGACGTCTATTATAAAGTTGGGGGCTCCTTGTGACTTTTCTGTGGGATTCTAGTGTTTGTGGTATCTTGTTTTGGGAAATATGTGGAGCCTGTGACCGGCTCGGTGTGATGCTGTAGGATGACTCAAATAAACACAATGGTACAAAGACTTGCATCCCTCAGCAGATCAACAGGAACTACAACATGAACTACAAGTCCCAACATCACTGACCCTGAAAGAGTGGGAGTCAAATCAACAGGAGAGTCCTGACAATACAATGAGAGTAACTTTTGTGTCTGCGCCAGTTTTGTATCGCGGATGCAGCACAATATTCTGCACGTGTTGCACGTTGTATAATAAAGGTGCCACTTCCCGTGCAGTGGAAAGGGCGTGAGATTAATGGAGACCGTGCCTTAATTTTCATGAATCTGTTGCCCACTGCACAGGATACTGCACTAGTATTGATAAATTTGCCCCAAAATATAATGGACTATGATATAACACAACAGGTACAGCAGAACATACTGCAGTGTAATGTCATTCGATAGGTAATCAGTGTAATTATCTAAGGACTGCGTGTAATATATGTGCTGAGGTTAATGCAGTGTAATATAGTATAGTGAATAAATATGTACCAGTGAATATATAGTGTACTGCAGTGTAATATATAATGTACTGCAGTAGTAATATGTGCTGTAGTGTAATGCAGTGTAATATATAATGTACTGCAGTGTAATATGTGCTGTAGTGTAATGCAGTGTAATATATAATGTACTGCAGTGTAATAATTGGTAGATGTAATGCAGTGTAATATATATGACTGCTAGTGTCGTGTAATTATATAGGTACTGCAGTGTAATTATAGGATGATAGGGATCTTAATATATTGAAGTGTATCATTTGCTGTGTTAATGAGTGTAATATCATAGTACTGACAGTTATGTAATGTGATGTAGTGTAAATATAATGTACTACATGGTAATATATAATGTACCGCAGTGTAATATATTTGCTGTAGTGTAATGCAGTGTAATATATAATGTACTGCAGTGTAATGTGATGTAGTGTAATATTACATGTACTACTTAATGGATAATGTACTGATTTATATATAATGTAGTATTCTTCATGTACAGTGTTAATATATTTGCTGTAGTGTAATGCAGTGTAATATATAATGTACTGCAGTGTAATGTGATTGTAGTGGTAATATATAATGTACTACATGGTAATATATAATGTACTGCAGTGTAATATATGTGCTGTAGTGTAATATATGTGCTGTAGTGTAATTTATAATGTACTGCAGTGTTATGTGATGTAGTGTTATATATAATGTACTGCAGTGTTATGTGATGTAGTGTAATATATAATGTACTGCAGTGTAATATATAATGTACTGTAATGTGCTTCAGTGTAATGTATAATATACTGCAGTGTAATGTGATGCAGTATAATATATAATGTACTGCAGTGTATAATTGTGTATAGTAGAGTTATACTATAACCCGGCTGCAGTGTAATATAATATATGAGGTGTATATTGTATAATGTATTGCAGTGTAGTATAGAGTTATATTCTGTATATATAACATTATACTTGGTGATAAGACATTTCACCTCTGATGTGGATCCTGCAGCATGGAGCGGCCGCCATCCTCCCTGGTCGCGCTCGTTCTGACACGGCCAGGTGATGAGCGAGGACTCGCCTGTGCGGCTGTGACTCACCTGGGCTCAGGTATCTGCCAAGCAGCCGCCTCCTCACAGAATATTAATAACCACGATGAAGTAATAAGAGCAATTAATATGCAGGAATGTGGCGGATCTCCACTGCAGGCCTGCTCCTGGGGGCCTCCGCAGATCAGGGGCAAACATGACACATCCGGGCAATTACCTGCACCACAGAATTCACAAAACAAGATGGGATCAACCCAAAAATCAACTGGCCAAACAGCAGAAAACCATAGATACAGGTCATGTGTATCCAATCACTGTGATACAGTGACAGGGGTCATGTGTGCGTCACCTGATGGACACCCCTATCACCTGATACACGCCAGTGTCACCTGACCTCATAGACACTTCTGCTGAACACCCGTCACCTGACGGACGCCCCAAACAGTTGATGGATGCCCAGTCTCCTGACAGATGACCCTGTCACCTGATAGACACTTTTATTATCAGCTGGAAGCCCCTAACACCTGATGGATGCCCATCACCTGATGGACACCCGTGTCACCCAATACACACTGGTGTCACCTGACGGACTCAATAGACACTTCTATCATCTGCTGGATGCCCCTGGCAGCTGATGGACACCCCTGTCACCTGATACAGGCCGGTGTCACCTAATAAACACCCCTGACACCTGACAGATGCCTCTTGCTAAGGACACACAGTCCAGGACCACTAATGTCTAATGTTTGTGGCCTGCCCGTGTGTGAGCCCATTGATATGCTGTGTTCATGGAGCTCTAGCGTGTAGAATAGGAGCCTTACCTGTCATGGCGTCTGGTATCTGTGTCACCTGTGATGGATTCATGAGATTCTACCTCCCCGGATACAATGTATTCCCGCTGTACATGTGACATGGGCGGGAGAACAGCACAGGATATACATAATGTACAGCACAATCCGGGTGTGACTGCTGTAATATCCAGGACAGACCGCAGCGCATGCCAGGGAGAATCTCATGTATTATGTAACTGCACATAGTACACAGGACATTGCACATAGTACACACTGCACATGGTACACAGGACACTGCACATAGTACACAGGAGACTGCACACAGTACACACTGCACATGGTACACAGGACACTGCACATAGTACACACTGCACATGGTACACAGGACACTGCACATAGTACACAGGACACTGCACATAGAACCCAGGACACTGCACATAGTACACACTGGAACTAGTACACACTGCACACAGTACACACTGCAAATAGTACACAGGACACTGCACATAGTACACAGGACACTGCACATAGTACACAGGACACTGCACATAGTACAAACTGCACATAGTACACACTGCACATAGTACACACTGCACATAGTATATGTGCTGTATATAACTGCAGTATAGATACATGGACGGCTCTCTGAAGTGTGGTACACGCGGACAAGCAACTGAACACTTTACAGATCCAATATGTAGAAGTCCCAGCACACAAATACTGTAGTCTTCTTGCTGGAACAGAAATGTTTAATAGCAAATAGCTACATGTGGTACATCAGAACCCCAGTGTCTCCTACTACTGACGTGACACATCCGCCACCTTGTAGTCCAGGTGTGAAGCAATCACGGAGGTGGGAAAGAGAAACAATGTCAATCATTTCTGACTTCTTTTTTCTAGAATAAACGAAAAACACAAAGGCAAGTATTTAGGCTACATTCAGACGAACGTGTGCCCACCGGGTGCGTGTCTGGCGTGCTGGAGAGGGGTGACCCTGTCCATAGCAATGCACGGTGCACGGGCATACACAGAGGGAAAGATAGGACATGTCCTATCTTTTCTCTGTGCACGGAGCAGTACGGTGCAGCACATGTACAGCCATCGCTATCTATGGGGGACCTTTGTGTGGCCATAAGCTTGCGGCTGTACATAAGTCTCACAAACGTTCGTCTGAATGTGGCCTTAAACCACTTATTTTCATGACTGCAAGGTGGCGGAGGTGTGACGTCAGTAGTAGGAGACACAAAGGGGCAGATTTACTTATCTGGTCCGTTTGCGATCCAGCGGCGCGTTCTCTGCACTGGATCCGGGATTTATTAAGGTAGTTCCTCTGACGTCCACCAGGTGGCGCTGCTGCGCTGAAGCGCATCGGAACGCACTGGAATACACCGAGCCGGGCTGAGTGGAGGTAAGTGCAATTATCGCGACACATTTTTTTTTTAAATGCGGCGGTTTTTAAGAATCCGTCGGGTTTCCATTAGGCCACACCCCCGATTTCCGTAGCGTGCATGCCAGCGCTGATGCGCCAAAATCCTATCGCGTGCGCCAAAATCCCGGGGCAATTCAGGGGAAGATCGGCGCAAATCGGGTAACACGTCGGGAAAACGCGAACCGGGCCCTTAGTAAATGACCCCCAATAGGTCATTTACTAAGGGTCGCGCTGTGCACTTTAGTCAGACTGTCCACGTTCTTAATGGCTATAATGTCTTGCACAGGTATAAGAAGTGTCTGTGCTGAGATTATGGCGCACGTGACCCTTTTTATGGCGCAGCCGTGCTGCTTCCATGCAACACAAGTTAGGGGATGTGGCAGCGGGCGATTCGACTGATTCAGACTGAGCGCTGGATCTAACTTTCAAATTGTGTCGCAAGCTGTATGTTTAAGATTCACCACAAAAAAAGAAGGTGAACTCTGTCGGTCCTGAGCGGGGAAGCGACACATGCAGGATATCGGGCGCACGATCTTAGTGAATCGCTGTGACAATGAGGTCAGGATGTAAACAATGAGATCTCATTCCCTGACAGCAAGCAGTGGATTGTACAATGGACTGATGACATGGTTCTGACTCAGGGGGGTCTCTGTCTTCTGTTGCCACTCGGGTGGGAATGGATGATGGATGAGAAATCAATAGAATGGGATGTGTGAGAGTCTGCTGCTGGGAAAGCTGGGTGAGGATAAACATGGCTGGCACCTGGCACATCATACACATGAGAATGGGATCAGTGGCTGCACCTCACACATCTCCTATGATGTATATCGGGTCAGGTTCTGGATTCAGGAAAGCTGAGTGCTCACGGTTGGTCACATATGATCTAATGGTTTTTGGTGGCTGCGTCCCGTTCCCAGACACGACTCCTGACAGATTCTCATTGATCGGCGGCGCGAGGAATAAAACGGTAATGACATCTATTACGGGAATCTGTAAAATCGGATCTCCTGGCAGCGAGCGGGATGTGCAATCGGCACAATAGCGGCCGCGTCATTACTAATACGACTCTGTGTCCTGTGATAACAGCTGGGGGCGACATTGTGACACTCTCATCCGGTGTCTTCACTGCAGCTCCTGAAATCTACTGATGAACTAGGGTGCTCAGGCTGAGTAATCCTATAGGCCCCGCCCACATAAAATCATATTAGTTTCCAGAGGCAACACAATGTAACCACAGGAGATCCCATCATTATCTCTAGTCTCAGGTGGAATGTGGAGGAACCGGTCCGGCCGGGTCAGCACCATTCTCTCATAATGTTGTTATGTATTGTTATAGGGGCATCAGTGCACCAGTCTGCGGGGGTGACTACCAGAAAACAAGCAGGCAAGGTCACAAGAGGAGGGGAGCCGGCTGTACAAGGATATCTCCTATAGACACCATGTATATACAGTGTACAGGCAGATCACTGGGTACATCTCCTATAGGTGCCATGTATATACAGTGTACAGGCAGATCATAGGGTACATCTCCTATAGGCACCATGTATATACAGTGTACAGGCAGATCATAGGGTACATCTCCTATAGGCACCATGTATATACAGTGTACAGGCAGATCATAGGGTACATCTCCTATAGGTGCCATGTATAACAGTGTACACGGCATCTAGGGTACATCTCCTATAGGCACCATGTATATACAGTGTACGCAGATCATAGGGTACATCTCCTAGGGTGCCATGTATATACAGTGTACAGGCAGATCACTGGGTACATCTCCTATAGGTCCATGTATATACAGTGTACAGGCAGATCATAGGTACATCTCCTATAGGCACCATGTATATACAGTGTACAGGCAGGTCACGGGCCAACTCCTATAGGTACCATGTATATACAGTGTACTGGCAGATCACAGGGTACATCTCCTATAGGTGCCATGTATATACAGTGTACAGCAATCACGGGGTACATCTCCTATAGGCCCATGTATATACAGTGTACGGCAGATCACGGGGTACATCTCCTATAGCACCATGTATATACAGTGTACAGGCAGATCATGGGTACATCTCCTATAGGCACCATGTATATTACAGTGTACAGCAGATCATGGGACATCTCCTATAGGCACCTGGGGTATTACCAGGATGTGTACACCAGTTTTCCTTGTGTACTGTCAGGAATAGCGATTATTTTCCACCTCACGTCACCTCCACGCCATTTGGGTGCTAGATAGTGGAGCGAGCCAGCACAGGTTCGCCCCCCAAATCTGTGCACCAGTTTATAGCCATTTCCTGTACAGCCACAGGTTATATGGAAAGAATTACACGTCATCGCAGCAGCGGGCCGATGTCTCTGGCGCAGAGCATATCATGTGATTTTGGTGCAGTTTTCTGGTGTAAATAACCCAATCCTAGACTAACCCACATTCATCTTTGCTCAGACACTGTGACTAATATTTTGTCTGCCGATATTACCAAAAACAACTTAAATTTTTACACTGAACGCTTTCCTCGCTGCTGTAAATTCTCAATCTGTGCGGTGTCCTGCCCATATCTCTGCATCCTGACACCAGGGCTCACAACAACAGGAGGCACATTCCTGGGCATGTTACACCCCTGCAGTGCCCGCATCACCAGCCTGAACAGAGGTGCAACATTCCTAGGCATGTTACACCCCTGCTGTGCCCGCATCACCAGCCGAACAGGAGGGCACATTCCTGGACATGTAATACCCCTGCGCTAACCCACATCACCAACCTGAACAGGAGGGCACCAGTCCTGGGCATGTCACCACCAGTACAGATAGTACACCACACACACATGCACATACAGTAGTACACACATAGTCACATACAGTAGTATACACAACACGTATATGCACACACAGTACACAACATACATATACACACAATAGCACACAAAAAAAACATATGCATATACCATAGTCCACACAACAACACATTTGCACATACAGTATCACACAACACACATTTGCACATACAGTCGTACACCAACACACTTTGCACATACGTATTACACACAACACAATTGCACTACAGTAGTACACACAACACACATTTGCACATACAGAGCAAATCCCACCATATATATGTACTGGACACTTACATGTTTTGCTGCATAAGGAAAGTGCATCCCAATATTCCCAACACTGTTACACTCTCTCTAACTCCCAATTACCTTCCGAAAGTTCTCTATGGCACTACATACAAGGCGACTAAAAAAAACTATAAAAACATGCAAAATCTACAAAAAACAATAAACATCAGAACAGCATCCCGACCCACAAAAACCAACAAAACCCATGTGTAAAATCCATCACCGACTCACATAAAAAAACATTACAAAACATCAAACCTATCTTCAGAAAAAAGACCAAAAAATCCACCACACCCAAAATAAAAAAAAATAATGCAGTTTATTAGAGAGAAGCAAATTCTGCTGCTCCCCTCCCTCCATCCTGTCTATCAGTCACTTCCTCACAGGATCCTGAGAGGCCACAGGTGTATATACAGTGTACAGGCAGATCATAGGGTACATCTCCTATAGGTGCCATGTATATACAGTGTACAGGCAATCATGGGTACTCTCCTATAGTGCCATGTATACAGTGTACAGGCAGATCATAGGGTACATCTCCTATAGGCAACCTATAGTATACAGGGTACAGGCGATCATAGGGTACATCTCCTATAGTGCCATGTATATACATTACGCAATCATGGGTACATCTCCATAGTCCATGTATATACAGTGTACAGGCAGATCATAGGGTACATCTCCTATAGCACCATGTATATCAGTGTACAGGCAGATCACGGGGCCATCTCCTATAGGTACCATGTATATACAGTGTACTGGCAATCACAGGGTACATCTCCTATAGGTGTCCATGTATATACAGTGTAACAGGCAATCACGGGGTACATCTCCTCATAGCGCCATGTATATACAGTGTACAGGCAGATCACGGGGTACATCTCCTATAGGCGCCATGTATATACAGTGTACAGGCAGATCACGGGGTACATCTCCTATAGGCACCATGTATATACAGTGTACAGGCAGATCATAGGGTACATCTCCTATAGGTGCCATGTATATACAGTGTACAGGCAGATCACTGGGTACATCTCCTATAGGTCCATGTATATACGTGTACAGGCAGATCATAGGGACATCTCCTATAGGACCATGTATACGTGTACAGGCAGATCACGGGGTACATCTCCTATAGGACCATGTATATACAGTGTACAGGCAGATCACAGGGTACATCTATAGGTGCACATGTATATACAGTGTACAGGCAGATCACGGGGTACATCTCCTATAGGCGACCATGTATATACAGTGTACAGGCAGATCACGGGGTACATCTCCTATAGGCACCATGTATATACAGTGTACAGGCAGATCATGGGGTACATCTCCTATAGGCACCATGTATATACAGTGTACAGGCAGATCATGGGGTACATCTCCTATAGGCACCATGAGGGTATTTACCAGGATGTGTACACCAGTTTTCCTTGTGTACTGTCAGGAATAGCGATTATTTTCCACCTCACGTCACCTCCACGCCATTTGGGTGCTAGATAGTGGAGCGAGCCAGCACAGGGTCCTCCAGCCCCAAATCTGTGCACCAGTTATAGCCATTTCCTGTACAGCCACAGGTTATAGTGAAAGAATTACACGTCATCGCAGCAGCGGGCCGATGTCTCTGGCGCAGAGCATATCATGTGATTTTGGTGCAGTTTTCTGGTGTAAAATAACCCAAGTCCTAGACTACACCACATTCATCATTTGGCATCAGACACTGTGACTAATATTTTGTCTGCCGATATTACCAAAAACAACTTAAATTTTTACACTGAACGCTTCCTCGCTGCTGTAAATTCTCATCATGTGCGGTGTCCTGCCCATATCTCTGCATCCTGACACAGGGGCTCACAACAACAGGAGGGCACATTCCTGGGCATGTTACACCCCTGCAGTGCCCGCATCACCAGCCTGAACAGGAGGGCACATTCCTAGGCATGTTACACCCCTGCGGTGCCCGCATCACCAGCCTGAACAGGAGGGCACATTCCTGGACATGTAATACCCCTGCGCTACCCACATCACCAACCTGAACAGGAGGGCACAGTCCTGGGCATGTCACACCCAGTACAGTAGTACACACAACACACATGCACATACAGTAGTACACACATATGCACATACAGTAGTATACACAACACGTATATGCACACACAGTACACAACATACATATACACACAATAGCACACAAAAAAAACATATGCATATACCATAGTACACACAACACACATTTGCACATACAGTAGTACACACAACACATTGTTGTGTGTACTACTGTTGTGCAAATGGTGTTGTGTGTACTATGTATGTGCAAATGTGTGTTGTGTGTACTATGGTATATGTCTATGTTTTTTTTGTGTGCTATTGTGTGTAATGTATGTTGTGTACTGTGTGTGCATTACGTGTTGTGTAACTACTGTATGTGCTATGTGTGTACTACTGTATGTGCATGTGTGTTGTGTGTACTACTGTACTGGGTGTGACATCCAGGGACTGTGCCCTCCTGTTCAGGTTGGTGATGGGGTAGCGCAGGGGTATTACTTGTCCAGGAATGTGCCCTCCTGTTCAGGCTGGTGATGCGGGCACCGCAGGGGTGTAACATGCCTAGGAATGTTGCCCTCTGTTCAGGCTGGGATGCGGGCACTGCAGGGGTGTAACATGCCCAGGAAGTGCCCTCCTGTTGTTGTAGCCCGTGTCAGGATGCAGAGATATGGGCAGGACACCCGCACATGAGAATTTACAGCAGCGAGGAAAGCGTTCAGTGTAAAAATTTAAGTTGTTTTTGGTAATATCGGCAGACAAAATATTGTCACAGTGTCTGATCCAAATGAATGAATGTGTGTAGTCTAGGACTTGGGTTATTTTACACCAGAAAACTCACCAAAATCACTGATGAGCTCTGCGCCCAGAGACATCGGCCCGCTGCTGCGTGACGTGTATTCTTTCACTATAACCTGTGGCTGTACAGGAATGGCTATAAACTGGTGCACAGATTGGGGCTGGAGGACCCTGTGCTGGCTCGCTCCACTATCTAGCACCCAAATGGCGTGGAGGTGACGTGAGGTGGAAAATAATCGCTATTCCTGACAGTACACAAGGAAAACTGGTGTACACATCCTGGTAAATACCCTCATGGTGCCTATAGGAGATGTACCCATGATCTGCCTGTACACTGTATATACATGGTGCCTATAGGAGATGTACCCATGATCTGCCTGTACACTGTATATACATGGTGCCTATAGGAGATGTACCCCGTGATCTGCCTGTACACTGTATATACATGGCGCCTATAGGAGATGTACCCCGTGATCTGCCTGTACACTGTATATACATGGCACCTATAGGAGATGTACCCTGTGATCTGCCAGTACACTGTATATACATGGTACCTATAGGAGATGTGCCCCGTGACCTGCCTGTACACTGTATATACATGGTGCCTATAGGAGATGTACCCTATGATCTGCCTGTACACTGTATATACATGGCACCTATAGGAGATGTACCCAGTGATCTGCCTGTACACTGTATATACATGGCACCTATAGGAGATGTACCCTATGATCTGCCTGTACACTGTATATACATGGTGCCTATAGGAGATGTACCCTAGATGATTGCCTGTACACTGTATACATGGCACCTATAGGAGATGTACCCTATGATCTGCCTGTACACTGTATATACAGGTCCTATAGGAATGTACCCTATGATCTGCCGTACACTGTATAACTGGTGCCTATAGGAGATGTACCCTTGATCTGCCTGTACACTGTATATACATGGACCTATAGGAGATGTACCCAGTTGATCTGCCTGTACACTGTATATACATGGTGTCTAGGAGATATCCTTGTACAGCGGCTCCCCTCCATCTTGTGACCTTCCTGCTTGTTTTCTGGTAGTCACCCCCGCAGACTGGTGCACTGATGCCCCTATACAATACTAACAACATTATGAGAGAATGGTGCTGACCCGGCCGGACCGGTTCCTCCACATTCCACCTGAGACTAGAGATAATGATGGGATCCCTGTGGTTACATTGTGTTGCCTTGCGAAACTATATGATTTTATGTGGGCGGGGCCTATAGGATTACTCAGCCTGGAGCCCCTAGTTCATCAGTAGATTTCAGGAGCTGCAGTGAAGACACCGGTGAGAGTGTCACAATGTCGCCCCCAGCTGTTATCACAGGACCACAGAGTCGTATTAGTAATGACGCGCGCCGCTATTGTCCGATTGCACATCCCGTCGCTGCTCCAGGAATCCGATTTTAACAGATTCCCGTAATAGATGTCATTACCGTTTTATTCCTCGCTCGCGCGCCGATCAATGAGAATCTGTCGGAGTCGTGTCTGGAAACGGGACGCAGCCACCAAAAAACCATTAGATCTATGTGACCACGTACACTCAGCTTTCCTGAATCCAGAACCGACCCGATATACATCATAGGAGATGTGTGAGGTGCAGCCAGATCCCATCTCATTTGTATGATGTGCCAGGTGCCAGCCATGTTTATCCTCACCCACTTCCCAGCAGCAGACTCTCACACATCCCATTCTATTGATTTCTCATCCATCATCCATTCCCACCCGAGTGGCAACAGAAGACAGAGACCCCCCTGAGTCAGAACCATGTCATCAGTCCTTGTACAATCCATCACTGCTTGCTGTCAGGGAATGAGATCTCATTGTTACATCCTGACCTCATTGTCACAGCGATTCACTAAGATCGTGCGCCCGATATCCTGCATGTGTCGCTTCCCCTCTCAGGACCGACAGAGTTCACCTTCTTTTTTTTGTGGGAATCTTAAACATACAGCTTGCGACACAATTTGAACAGTTAGATCCAGCGCTCAGTCTGAACAGTCGAATCGCCCGCTGCCACATCCCCTAACTTGTGTTGCATGGAGCAGCACGGCTGCGCCATAAAAAGGGTCACGTGCGCCATAATCTCAGCACAACACTTCTTATACCTGTGCAAACTTATAGCCATTAAGAACGTGGACAGTCTGAACTAAAGTGCACAGCGCGACCCTTAGTAAATGACTATTGGGGGTCATTTACTAAGGGCCGGTTCGCGTTTTCCCACGTGTTCCCGATTTGCGCCATCTTCCCCTGAATTGCCCCGGATTTTGGCGCACGCGATAGGATTTTGGCGCATCAGCGCTGGCATGCACGCTACGGAATCGGGGGTGTGCCTAATGGAAACCCGACGGATTCTTAAAAAACCGCCGCATTTAAAAAAAAATGTGTCGTCGATAATTGCAACTTACCTCCACTCAGCCCGGCTCGGTGTATTCCAGTGCGTTCCGATGCGCTTCACGCCGCAGCACGCCACCTGTGGACGTCAGAGGAACTACCTTAAAATCCCGGATCCAGTGCAGAGAACGCGCCGCTGGATCGCAACGGACCAGATAGTAAATCTGCCCTTTGTGTCTCCTACTACTGACGTCACACCTCCCCACCTTGCAGTCATGAAAATAAGTGGTTTAGCCACTTCAGACGAACGTTTGTGAGACTTATGTACAGCCGCAAGCTTATGGCCACACAAAGGTCCCCCTAGATAGCGATGGCTGTACATGTGCTGCACCGTACTGCTCCGTGCACAGAGAAAGATAGACATGTCCTATCTTTCCCTCTGTGTGCCCGTGCACCGTGCATTGCTATGGACAGGGTCACCCCTCTCCAGCACGCCAGAACCACCCCGGTGGGCACACGTTTCGTCTGAATGTAGCCTAAATACTTGCCTTTGTGTTTTTCGTTTATTCTAAAAAAAGAAGTCAGAAATATTGACATTGTTTCTCTTTCCCACCTCCGTGATTGCTTCACACCTGGACTACAATGTGGCGGATGTGTCACCAGTCAGTAGTAGGAGACACTGCGGGGTTCTGATGTACCACATGTAGCTATTTGCTATTAAACATTTCTGTTCCAGCAAGAAGACTACAGTATTTGTGTGCTGGGACTTCTACATATTGGATCTGTAAAGTGTTCAGTTGCTTGTCCGCGTGTACCACACTTCAGAGAGCATCCATGTATCTATACTGCAGTTATATACAGCACATATACTATGTGCAGTGTGTACTATGTGCAGTGTGTACATTGCATTTGTACTATTGCAGTGGTCCTGTGTACTATGTGCAGTGTCCTGTGTACTATGTGCAGTGTCCTGTGTACTATTTTGCAGTGTGTACTGTGTGAGTGTGTACTAGTTCAGTGTGTGGTACTATGTGCAGTGTCCTGGGTTCTATGTGCAGTGCCTGTGTACTATTGCAGTGTCCTGTGTACCATGGTGCAGTGTGTACTATGTGCAGTGTCCTGTGTACCATGTGCAGTGTGTACTGGTGCAGTCTCCGTGTACTATGTGCAGTGTCCTGTGTACCATTGCAGTGTGTACTATGTGCAATGTCCTGTGTACTATGTGCAGTTACATAATACATGAGATTCTCCCTGGCATGCGCTGCGGCTGTCCTGGATATTACAGCAGTCACACCCGGATTGTGCTGTACATTAGTATATCCTGTCTGTTCCCCGCCCATGTCACATGTACAGCGGGAATACATTGTATCCGGTAGGTAGAATCTCATGAATCCATCACAGGTGACACAGATACCAGACGCCATGACAGTAAGGCTTCCTATTCTACACGCTAGAGCTCCATGAACACATCATATCAATGGGCTCACACCGGGCAGCCACAAACATTAGACATTAGTGGTCTGGACTGTGTGTCCTTAGCAAGAGGCATCTGTCAGGTGTCAGGGGTGTTTATTAGTGACACCGGCCTGTATCAGGTGACAGGGTGTCCTCAGCTGCCAGGGGCATCCAGCAGATGATAGAAGTGTCTATTGAGTCCGCAGGTGACACCAGTGTGATTGGGTGACACGGGTGTCCATCAGTCAGGTGATGGGCATCCATCAGGTGTTAGGGCTTCCCATGCTGATAATAACAGTGTCTATCAGGTGACAGGGTCATCTGTCAGGAGACTGGGCATCCTCAACTGTTTGGGGCGTCCGTCAGGTGACGGTTGTTCAGCAGAAGTGTCTATGAGTCAGTGACACTGGCGTGTAATCAGGTATAGGGGGTGTCCATCAGTGACGCACACAGACCCCTGTCACTGTATCACAGTGATTGGATACACATACCTGTATCTATGGTTTTTCTGCTGTTTGGCCAGTTGATTTTTGGGTTGATCCCAGTCTTGTTTTGTATTCTGTGGTGCAGGTAATTGCCCGGATGTGTCATGTTTGCCCCTGATCGCGAGGCCCCCAGGAGCAGGCCTGCAGTGGAGATCCGCCATTCCTGCATATTATTTGCTCTTATTACTTCATCGTGGTTATATATTCTGTGAGGAGGCGGCTGCTTGGCAGATACCTGAGCCCAGGTGGGAGTCCAGCCGCACACGAGTCCGCTCATCACACCTGGCCCGTGTCAGAACGAGAGACGACCATGGAGGATGGCGGACCGCTTCCATGCGCAGGATCCACATCAGAGGTGAAAGTCTACCGTAGTTGATATCAAAACTCTATACTAATGAATAATATAAATACTCATTATCTATTCACCGTAATATAACTCTAATACCATTACACTGCATATAAATAGACACATTACTGTGATTAACAGATGACTACTACAATTTTCCTACATATATTCCATAATAAATACACTGGTAATTCACATACCCAGCGACTTTTCTCGCCTATACCTACAGAATATATACGAGTCAGTATATTTCCATGCTACATATAACATACATACTTGCGTAATTATTATACACTGCATACAACGAAATATCATGGACATTATATTTACCGTGCTACATTACTGCGAATTATACTAACACTGACACTTACACTGGACATTATATATTACACTGCAGTACACTTATATATTACAATGCGTACAGTATATATACTGTCATTACATTATATATAATATAACACTACATCACATAACCGAGTACATTATATAATTACAACTGCACTATATACAACTACAAGCAAATATTACACTGCAGTATTATATAATACACATGTAGTACATTATATATTACCAACTGACTACATACATTACAACTGCAGTAACATTATATATTACACTGCATACACTACAAGCAAATTTTTTATTATTAACACTGGCCCGTCATTGTATACACTTTACATACTCAACTTTACCGCCATACCATGTTCCCCTCACTACCATTGTTCAATACCACTACTCGTTACTTACACTGCAGCTTCCTACTATCTCCATACTCCCTTCCTTCTCCGTTACACTACAACTTAGCAATCTTTACCACTCGCGTATTATATATACCATTCGCCTTATTCCTTCCACTCCACTTCCCACATTAATACTGGTCACTCTTATCATTCCACCACTTCGGTAATGTAATCCACCACCATGATAGCCTTCCCTACCACCCCTTCCACGATCTCCTCCTTCGTCCTTATATACCACTCATATCCTCTCGATTATTTTAGTATCTACACATCCTGCAGTCAAACAGTCTCTACTCTCGCATTCACTTTACTAACGCACATTATTACACTGCAGTACATATATATACACTGCATTACACACAGCACATTCCAACGGTACACATGCATTAGCGCACATATCTATCAGTAATTATATATTACACTGCCAGTACAACTAGTATATCACTGCATTACTGTATATATTACATGCATTACACTACATCACATATATTACACGCAGTACAGTTAGATATTACACTGCATTACCTAACGAATGACATTCCAAACTGCAGTATGGTCTGCGTAACTGTTGTGTTATAATCATATCAATATATTTGGGGCAAATTGATCAATACTAGTGGCAGTATATCCTGTGCAGTGGCAAAGTTCACTGAACAAATAAGGCCGTCTCCTAATCTCACGCCCTTTCCACTGCACGGGAAGTGGCACCTTTATATACAACGTGCACAGTGCAGTATTGTGTGCATCCCGCGATACAAAACTGCGCGCAGACACAAAAGTATTCTTCATGGTATTGTCAGGACTCTCGTGTTGATTTGACTCCCACTTCTTTCAGGGTCAGGATGTTTGGGACTTGTAGTTCATGTTGTAGTTATCCTGTGATCTGCTGAGGGTTGCAAGTCGGTTGACCATTGTGTTTATTGAGTCATCTACAGGATCACACACAGACGACCGTCACAGGTCCAATATTTCCCAAAACAAGATACACAAACCTAAATCCCACAGAAAAGTCACAAGGAGCCCAACTTTATATAGAACGTCCTGCATCCTTGAGCATCTGTATCAAGCTCCCTGCTTACTAACAGTGAATGGAAACATGCAAACCCCTTTTCATAGATAAGGGTTTGTTTACAATGTATCCAGTCTAGACAGTCCTAGCTTCATTCTGACTGATACATGTTACCTATCAACATAATGGGTTTATTTACTAGGGTCCATGGGAGCCCGTCGACCTTTGTCAAGTTTTTGATTTTGTGCGGCGGTGACAGGTATTTAAACAGGGTCTGTGCTGGAAATGGTGTCGCTGCGATCGGATGTGGCGCGTGATTGTGGCGGACCTTAGCGGGGAATGGGACGATGTCGGATAGCGGGCGCGAAACCTAGTGAATTGCGGCAGAGATTTATACCGGACAATCACTTTCGGGGACTTTGTCCGACAGGTAAGTAAATGTCCCCGTGTAACAAACTGCAATGGGTAAGGAGAAGACTTATTCTTGCTGATGTGTTAAAACTTAGATAATCTGTCTTACTGATTGCATTGCAACAAACCTCAGTGCTGAGAGGATAGATGAGGACTGTGCAGGTCACAGAAACTTTTATTACAGGTTTTTAGCTTATAATTTGATTTGTATGTTTGGTCCCTGCCAGATGGTAAGGTTAATCTTCATTGGTTCCGATGATGATTCCCCTTCCAAGAGGGAGAAGCTTCAGGCTCAGTAACCACCTCCTCGCACATGGATGGAGTCCAGGTGGTCCCCTGATAGACATGAACGATACTACTGTACATGACTGCGGTATTCAGCGCTGTTACTGGGATCATACTACGAGCTGTGTATCTAATCCTATTGGTGTGTGTGTGATGCTGCTTGACATTTGCACATACAGTAGTACACACAACACACATTTGCACATACAGAGCAAATCCCACCATATATATGTACTGGACACTTACATGTTTTGCTGCATAAGGAAAGTGCATCCCAATAGTCACAGACACTTAATGCAGTTATTAGAGAGAAGCAAATTCTGCTGCATCCCCTCCCTCCATCCTGTCTATCAGTCACTTCCTCAGCAGGAGCCTGAGGAGCCACAGGCTGCAGCATATTCGATTACGTCTACGGACAATTCGGATGCACATACAATGTACTTTTTTTTGGTCTTTATTTTGGTACTGAAAGACGTGGGCTGCTGTGGTTTTCCTGTACTTTGTAAAAATGAATGCAGAATGTATGCAATGGATCGCATTTATACACCATAAAAAATCAACCCTTTTAAAAAAAAAAAAAAAAAAATCCATGGCGGATACGTGATACGTCTGCTGTACGATAAGCGTAGAATGTAAAAGTATCCCTACACTGCCTCAAACTAACGAGACAAGTGCTGACCCCAGCCTAATGCCAAGGAACATGAGTCCTTGTCCACATTATACTTTTTTTTAAAGAGAACCCGTCATGCAAAATAACCCTCCTAAACTAAATATATTTTCATAAACTGCCATTAGAGAGCATTGCCTCTATCCCTTTATTGTCCCTCTACATGCCTGTAAACCTAAGCAATGAGGTCCTAAAGCTGTATGCAAATGACCTGTGAAATGTCCAATGAGTCATTAGCATATTCAAGCTGTCCACTCTATTCATGAGTGGGAGGCACAGCCACACCCCCAGTGCATGACTGACAGCCTGTATGATGATGTGGGGCTGTATAACCCCTTAAGGACGCAGCCATTTTACAGCTTAAGGCTCAGCCCGATTTTTTGGATTCTGACCTGCGTCGCTTTATATGGTTATAACTTTTGAACACTGTTACTTATCAAAACGATTCTGAGATTGTTTTTTCCCCACATGTTGTACTTCATTTTAGTGGTAAATTTTGGCAGATAAGTTTTGCGTTTATTTACAAAAAAAAGAAAATATGATAAATTTTTTGAAAAATTTGCCATTTTCGAAATTCTAAATCATTGCGTTTTCAGGCAGATAGATTTACCACCTAAATAAGTTGCTGAATAACATTTCCCATTTGTCTACTTTACATTTTCATAATTTCTGAAATGTCTGGATAATTTATTTTGATGTCATGCGGCTTACAAATAGAATATCGCTTTTCCGGATTTTCAGAATTGACTATTTTGGGGATAAATACAGTTTTGAATGAAATTTTACATATTTAGCATCAAAACCCCCTATATAATCTACCCATTTTCAAATCTGCACCCCTCAAGCTATCAGAAACAGCTTTTACGAAGATTGTTAACCCCTTGAGATCTTCATAGTAATTGAATCAAAATGGAGGTGAAATTTAGAATGGTCATACTGTTCCCTTATACGTTCATTTAGCACTAAAATTTACACATTTCCAAAATATAAAAAGAGAAAACCCACCATACAATTTGTTCTGCAATTTCTCCTGAGTACAAAGACCCCCGACATGTGGCTGTGACTTGTTTTATGGGCGCACAGCGAGACGCAGAAGGGAAGGAGAGCCCTGCAGCTGCCAGGATTTTAGTTTCCTCATTGGCCCCTTTTGAAGGCTATAAAATTTTCGCTTTTTCGTTATTGGGGCCATGTGACGGCATTTTTTTTACGGGATGAGATGCTTTTTCCATTGTTACCATTTTGGGGTTGGTATCACCTATTGTTGAAAATTTAGGAACTTTTTTTGAGGGCAGGAGTAGAAAAGCATCAATTCTGTACTGGATTTTTGATTTTTTTTTTTTTGGTGTTCACCGTATAGACTAATAATCCTGTTATCTTTATTCTATGGGTCGATACGATTACGGGGATACCAGACATGAATATATTTTCTTACGTTTTACTAAATTTGTCAAACAAAACCCTAATGTGGGGAAAAATCTATAATTTTTGTATTGCCATCTTCCAAGTAGCATAACATTGTTACTTTTTGGCTACGGAGCTGGTTGATGGCTTGTTTTTTGCGGGACATGTTGTACTTTGCACCAGTATCATGTCTAAGTACATATGGTTTTTTGGTCGCATTTTATAGCATTTTTTGTGGGATTGAAAAGGTAAAAATCATAATTTTTGGAGGGTTTATAACAGTTTTTTTTTACGGCGTTTATCGTGGGGGTTCAATAATGATTTACTTTTATTCTACGGGTTGTTACGGACGCGGTGATACTATATATGTGGGGTTTGTGTTATGATTTAGACTTTTTTTTTGAGTTATATGTCTCTTTATATGTTTTGGGGGTTTGGGGCATTTTTAGTGATTTATGACTTTATTTTTTTATTGAATAACTTTTTTTTTTACTTTTTTACTTTTATACCATGGGATATGAACAAGCAATCCTCTGATTGCTTGTTCATGATAATATTCTGCAATACTCATGTATTGCAGAGTATTATCAGTGTCAGCCTATACACTTGCATAGGCTGGCACTTTGCCAGTAAGATGACGTCACAGACGCCATCTTACTGGCAATTCTTGCTAGTAACTCTGGGGTCCAGATCGGACCCCAGAGTTACTATAGCAACGATCGGCGCCCCCCGAAAACGGTTCGGGGGGGCCGATCGTGGGGGAAAGACACCCCAGATGCTTGTTAGATGCCGCGGTCGCGCTGACCGCGGCATCTAAAGGGTTAAGCACCCGCGATCGGAGACAACTCCGATCGCGGCTGTTACACTGGGGTGCCGGCTATTAGTTACAGCCGGCACCCCGTGTTTCCCGATGCCGGTTCGGCTCTGATCCAGAGCCGAGCCGGCATAGGCGCCGTGGCGGATATATCCGCCACTGAGCGCTAAGTCACTGCGCTCCGTGGCGGATATATCCGCCGCGGAGCGTGAAGGGGATAATGATGTGCTTCCTGGTGCTGGTGGCCACGCCCCCTGCAGCATGTGTGTGCATGTGTGTGTGTATAGGAGAGATACAGCAGCTCCAGGCAGCCATGTTACAGCAGAACATGTCAGATTCATGTGTAGCTGATGTCTGTGTCTCTCACCTGTGTATTAGGAGGATGCAGCATGTCAGAAGATGCAGCACACACACTAGCCATGCTTTACTATACATTACACACAGACATGAGCAGGGGGAGGAGAGGGGAGGGGGAACAGGGGTGACATCACTGCCTCTGACCATGTGACCAGCCTCATTTACAGGATAAAAATAGATGATTTTACAATAATTAATGTATGAAATAACTAGATAAAGGCTGTGATGGGATCCTTGTCAGCTGCTCCAACAGGTAGAGGTGACAGGACTAGTGGCAGAGACCTGATGACAGGTGTCCTTTAAGGATTGAAACTGTTTGCACAAGCGACAGTGACGGACACCAGTCTGGCAGATCAATAGAGTGTAAAGGGTTAAAGCACAAGTTCAATGTTAGCAGGAACACTGATAAAGCTGGACTCCAGGCTGGCGGGCGTGTGGGGGGCAGGGCAGGAGGCACACTACGTGAGTGTGATACTTTACCAAAATCTGTAATTATTACTGCTACTCCCCCAGATCACTATACTGAGAAGGCTCTGATATGAAAGCATCCAACACGGGGGAAACAGCACCAGGAGCCACATGAGGTCACACGGTTACAGCCAAATTTATCGCCAAATGCTCGTCCAGCTGCGAAAATCATCAGGCAAACAGTAAAGACTAATGTAAAACATCCGAGCGGTGAGTGGACGCAGCGTGACTATAACTGAATCCTTTCCTGATGAGCGGATCCACCATCCAGAGAGTAAAGATCCCAACATCAAAGCCCCAGGAGGGAGGAATGCTCTGCAGACGGGGCCCCTGCAGGGATCAAACACAGGATGGAGCCGCTTCTTCTGCTTTACCAAAGAGTTCATCACAAGTCGTGTTTCTTATGTCCCACAGACACACGAACCAGGGCCAAGGGGAAATACAAGGGAGACGGAGAAACCAACAAGACCATATACAGGGAGAGAGTGACAGGGCGATGGGGAGATATACAGGGCGAGAGCGACAGGGCGATGGGGAGGAAGAAACAAGAGAGAAGAGAGGGAGAGAAGAGGGGAGAAGGGAGGAAGGAAAGAGAGGGAGAAGGGAGGAAGGAAAGAGGGAGGAGGGGGGGAAGGGGAAAAGAAAGGAGAAAGAGGGGGCGAGTGACAGGAGGAAGGGGGAAAAAAGAAGGGGAGGGGGAGGAAATGAAGGGGAGATAAAAGAAAAATAAAAACTTTTTTGTTGGAGCTTTTGGCTTTCTTCTATTCACACATTATCCGGCACTGGAATAACAACGTTCAAAAGCAATACTCTGTCTCGCCACCAATTAGTTATAATTGACTTATGATACTGATCACTCACCTTCATTGCTATGCTTGTTGAAGCCTCGAGTACTCCCCTATTTTAACTGCAAATCTTGCTTACTACATATAGAATTCTTTGGACTTTAGATGGTACTTCTACAGCGTTTCCCTGTAGATTGACTGCCCTAGATTTACACAGTTTCACGCTAAGTAGCGCGTCCTGCGGCCCTCTCCAATAAAGTAAGTATCTGATGAGGGGCACTTTCTTTAGACAGGTAATAACAAATCAAAAAGATATACATAGAAACTATAACAGATACAAAAAAAAAGAATACATAAGACAGAATTAAAAAGAAAACTAAAAAACTGTGCTCCAAACAACCATAAACTGAGGGTGAATCCAAAGAAATAGACCCATTTGAAGGGTGCCGTAAGAGCCAATCCAACCCCATCCAACCCCCAGAAGACCCCTGCCAAACAGGAACAATAGCAAGCGTGGAGACAGACTGCACAGAGGCATAATGAACGATGTTGTGGGGAACGGCTAAAGAGGACCTGTCACCCGTCCCTAATTTCGGCACTAGGAGCTTGCTTACTAAAGTAAGCGCTCTAGTGCTTGATCAAACCCGCAGGTTGTTTAGTGATACGCGTTACCGGCACCCTCCGTTAATAACCGAAACCCTCCGGTAACTCTATCAAAAATGCGGCGGGGTACGTTAATCATCAGACAGCTTGCAAAGCTTGTCACTATGTATTCATGGGGGTGGCGTTCCTAGGCGCGGCCTCTCCCCGACCCCCCTGCTAGCTCCATAGTCCTGCATCCACCGCCCCCTAGACCACGGCCCCAACCCTGCTCCACCTCATGCAATCCGTGTAATTCTGTCCCGTTTTTCTGATCTTTCCTCCCAGTCCCCCTCCTCGCCGGACTTTCCATGCCTTTATTTTCTGTATCTTTCCTCGAACCCATGCCCACCTGGGGGTTCCGGTAACCCGCTATCTCTCTAACACTTGGGCGTTTGATTGAGCACTAGGATCTGCTTACTTTAGCAGGTCTCTTAAGGCCTCTTGACGTAGCAAGGAGATGTCTCTTTGGGTCTCTCTGCTATAAGGCCAGTCTCTCTAACCTATGTGAGAGTCATGTGATTCAATCCTACAGTGTTTCTGTGTACACTAGATTTTCAGTTATTAGGGGCACTCGCTGCACCACATGACCTCAGAATGGAGCATAAACGGAAGAGTATGTCATTCACTCTTCTCATACTGACCAGAACCTAACCCTCATCATTTTTAACAAATTGGATCCTTGTAGGGTTTCCACCAAGCTTTACCAGACCAGTGATGATAACGTCTACGAATCATGCTGTGAATAAGGACAAGTCAGGTTCTGGCAGTAATCTTTAGTTGAGGGCAGGAGCCAGGGGGACAGGTGTTTGGTGTTGGATGAGGTTCACGGTTTAGTAATTTGTAATTTATTGTGTCTTCCCCTTGCATTGATGGACTGGGAATGACCTGGACAGTCAGGTTGACGGCAGCAGCCACCGGACCCATCTCTATCGCCTCCCGACCTCAACAGAAACGGGACAGTGACAGGTAAGTTTGGCCCCCTCCACTACAGAGAACCTGAATTCAGAATATTTACTGTGTCATGTGGGAGCGTTGTTAATTGCTTGACGTTAAGCAAAGGCAAAACCCATACATTCAAGATCGGGCCCACATCTGCTTGCATGCATTTTGATTCGCAATACAATCTTGTGTCGATCGTATGTGCCTTTCAGCTGGAAAGCATGTGTTGTACTAAACCCACATGTTCTGCATTGGTTACATGCAGAACGCCTTACAATCGGAAAGTTGTGTCCACACCCCCAGGGACCTGCATGCATTGTTAAAGGCCGATCGCATGCGTTTCTCTGAAAAGACATGTGCTTTTCTGGCCGAAGGACCTCCCCCCTGCGCGCTCACGTCGCGGTTAGAACGACGCCCTAGCGTACTGGTGACCCCGCGGCCTTCATGGTGAGACACACAGGCGTTTTTGGGCCGTTTTTACTAGTGCTTTTTTAGATTGTGAAAAACGGCTGGTTAAAAAACGCTCCGTTTTTTTAAAACGCATTCGTTTTTTGTCTCCGTTTTTTCCGAATTGCGCATGAAAACCGGCCAAAAACGCTGCGTTTTCAAAAAATTTGTTTTTTAATTAAACGATTGAAAACGCACTTAGTACAAACGGCCCAAAAACGCCATGTTGTGTCTTCACCCTCAGGGGGCGTTAAACAAAACTGCATCGCATCACTTGAGGTGAGTTTTTAGGTGCAGTATTTGTCAATTGAAAACAGTGAAAGACATGAACTGAACGAGTGAATAAGATTTTGAAGTGTAATCCTCCCTGCTCCACAATTCATTCACCCGTTCAGTTCTGTGTTTCACATCACCTGTCATTGACAAACCTCACCTAACACACCTCAAAGCTGATTGCCATTGCAGTTTTAAAAACTTCAACTTGAACCAGACCCTCATGATCTCGATGAAACTTCTCACGTCATTCATCCAACATTTAGCACCTAGTGTGTGGTCTCCTCTGGCAGATCATCTCTAACTTTTAGCTTCTTATGCCTTGTTTTTTTAAAATACAAAAGGTTTTTTAAAATTATGCAAATGTTTACGAGGGGCTCTGGTCTCCATAAATGTTATGGAAATTTGCATAATCTTTAAAGCCTTTTTTTTCCTTGAAACAAGGGGCTAGGATCTTAAAGAGCACCTAAAAAAAGCTACCGCATTTTTAGTGGTCCCGGCATATTTATAGGGCGGTACAACGTTCTACTCTTCCTGGACCTCCCCTCCCACCCGTCATAACCGCCGTGACTGCTGAGCTTCATGGGGGCAGTCCCGCGCTCCTCAGACCCCGCCTCATGAATACGCCGAACCCTGTGAGCTTGGACTGGTAATCCTAGAGTACTTGCGTCTGCAGTGATCCTGCTAGCTTTATCGAGGTTCCAATAAGCGAGCAGCTCCCATGCTTTTTTAGGATGACACGTCCTCCTAAAGAAGATTTGATCTTGCCAGAGGGGGCACACACCACCGCTTCACCAGCGCAAAATATTTTTTCGGAATAACAACGAACAGTAGCGAGATCTTGGTTAAAAATGTGCTGAAAAAAGATCACACACATTGCTGATTTTCCTATAGGGGCTTTGAGGGTCACTTGTGTCATACTGCACTGGTCACTGAATGATATATGGAATAAAGTCGGCAGTATGTCAGCAGAGTGATGTCTGAGGGCTTCTCACCTTTCTGTCCTGCCAGCTGGTGACTATAGTTTTAATCTTCTCTGTCCCCCTACAATTCTCTTGCCTAAGGGTTATAAACCTGCTCCTCCTGGGCCACCGTGTCCCCATGAATGCAGTAAGCCTACAGACTACTGTAACAAGAACTGGAGAGAAGAATCGCTTGTATATAATCTGTGTCGGATGTATGTGCTGATCAGTGATGGTTGGTGACCCAGTAAATTTGTGATAGCATGTTTTGCGGGCCACGAGCAGTACTCCCGCGTAGAGGCAGATTAATCACAAAAAAAAACAGCAGTGTAGTGACACCGTACTATATTTTTTGCTAGTTTTCCTGTCCCGCTGGATGTGCAACGAGCATTGGGGTGCTGTGTGTGAATGCGCTCTTTGCTGTTTTATCAGGCCGTCCTTCAGCTGTTTACACAGTGAATGCAGCAGAACGAGCCGGTTGTGTGACATTGCTCTTGCTGCTTTTCCCTTGTTGCCCCCTTATGGATCGCTTCCCTTCTTGAATGTGGGGCAGATCTATACTGCCGTTCCCCCTCTCTCCCTCTCTCGGCTGACCACGCATCTGTGCAGTAATCCGCCCTCTCCTTCTCCTCCTGTCAGCTTAATTTGCCGGGCAGTCTCTGCTAATCACAGACGTTCCTGACACGCATGTGATTGTGCTGCAGGCCTCTGTGCCGGCCCCTTGTGTCACACGTTTGCAACAATCTGCCAGCTGCCCACACACTGTTCCGACATCCTGCGTGCCGTGCAATCACAGGGGAGGGTGGAGGGCACACCATGAGAAAGTGGGCTGAAAACACCAAGCCAACAGCGGGCATCAAGTGTAAGTGAAGTGCCTCCGCAGCATGTTCTTCTACATGGGGTGCCTGCGGTGGCTGGGGTTGAGCTCACAATACCAGTCCCGGGGCCTCTGTGGGATTCTAAGGGCACAGGACTGGGGAACCCGACTAAGTGCGTTATCTTTGATGAGACAAAAAGCCAAGAGCCTTTTGTCCCCCGTACCTATGGAAGTGGCCAGGGTGACACCTTTCAGTTCACAGAATATAAGCTAGCATGGATACTTTCTTTAACAGACCCCAGAGACATCAATGATTTCCTCCAACGTAGAGCCGTTCCCCTGTGTGAAAATGCTAAGACCCTTCCATCTACTTTTATATTGACCCGTTTAATGCCAGCGCTCCTCCATATTCTCATCTTGACGGGTGCCATGGTATATTTACTATTTATAGTTAGACCCGCCGCACCTAGAGTTGTGGATGCATTTGTCAGGTGGAGTCTCCTAATGCTTGAACATTGACATGGACACAGAGGTGGTTCTCAGCTGACCCCGCTAATGTTAGTCAGTGCTGGTGTGGGGCTCTCTAGTTGTGCAGGGGTTAATGCTCTGCTGTCTTATTGTGAGAGGGTAAATCCATATAGGGCTTGAGGAGACGCCTTTCTCCCGCGACTGGGGCCAAGTGCCGTCCAACGGACGTGAAAGAGCGTAAATGTTATCACACTGCTGCCTGCAAGGCTAATGGGTCCTGCAGCCTGTGTGTGTGTTCTGCAGACTTTAAGGCTTAATGACCACAGTCCTGCTGTATTATAATATCCCAAGCTGCAGGCTGTGTGATACTTAGGGTGAAGACACACGTGCGTTTTTTAGGCCGTTTTTAGTTAGTGCTTTTCAGATAGTAAAAACGCATGACGTTTTTTGAATTAAGATAATTGTCAAACCTTCAAAAACTGCATGGTGTGTTTGCAACGCAGACAAAGCAGCCTCGCCCATGGGGCGGGCGATCGCTCGGCGTTTCTATGAAAACGCCTGCGATCGGGAATGAGCTGCCGGTGTTTTGCGATAATTTATAATGCCAAACACCGGCGGCTCGTCCCGATCCGCAGGCGTTTCCATAGAAACGCCAACTGCGATGGGCCGCCCAGGGGGACGAGCTTGTTTGCGTTTTCAAGCGCAGACAAAGCGCCACTATGACATCACCCATAGTGCGCCACACGTACGCTTTGTCCTGCCTTGCAAACGCAGACAAAGTGTGCCCACCGGGCGGGCCGTTGCTAACCGATGCTATGCGAACAGGGCCTACCGGTGGCGGGCCGCGGCCGATTCCCCGCCCCATGCTTGCCGTTTTCCGTGGTTCCATCCAGCGTTTCCATGTAATTATAATTCAAAACACCGGCAGCTTGTTCACGAATGCAGGTTTCATAGAAAACGCCGATGCGGTCGGGCCGTGGCCTGCCCCGTAGGCGCGGGTTTGTCTGCTTGCGTTTACAAACACCAACAAAGTGGTGCGTGGTGCACTGGCCTGAGAGTGATGCCACACCTGGCCCCCTTTTGTGAAACCGTTTTGGGTCAGTTTTTAAAGCAATCCGTTAATAAAACGATCCGATTTTCGAATTTTTAAGACTGTGGTTTTTTACGGAATGCTTAAAATGGACCAAAAACGGTTTTTTTCAAAACGCAGGTGTGGGCACACCCTTACAGACATGGGGGGGGGGGGGGCTTGTTATTTTGACACCAGCCTGAATAGTCCCTTTTGAACCCTGGCCATTGTTTGTCAAAAACATTTTATGACACGACACACAACCTCTCCTGGTGGCTCACAAGGGGGCAACGCGGCCCTAGAGTCCATGTGTAGTGAGTATTCACATAGTTTCTGTCATGCAGCAGATGGGGGATATGCAGGAGGCAGTAAAGACTCAATGGGGGCACATTTACTTACCTGCCCGAGGATCTCCAAAGGCATTGTTACAACAATAAATACACTGGCCTCGATTTACTACAGATCGGCGCCGATATACCTAATGTGTCCTTCGCCACTCAGTTCCGACAGAGTTCACCTCTCTTCTGGTGCTGTAAGGCTTGGGCTTGCGCCAATTTAAGTAAATCCCGTGCTCAGTCCGAATAGCAGTCCGATCGTCGGGCGATTTGTACCGCATGGAAAATATAAGCCAGGCGCAGCTGCGAAACAATCCCCAGTTAAATACCTGTTCCGCGGCGCAAATCCAAAAGGTCAGAAAACCCCACGAAGTGCGGTTGCAGACGTTTAGTAAATAAGCCCCAAGGTTTGTTACAGTTGTATCTGGTCGGACAGTGCTTTGATCTAACAATTCAACACGCAGAATTCTCTCCCTTCCTGTACTGATATTGTTTACAATGTCATCAGTGCAGAGGCATGGTTTAGACTGGGAACATCTGTTATGAGAAGCTTAAATAATACTATTAGATCATGAAGCAGTATTTTAACCCTCAATGCCGCAAAAAAAAAAAGGATGTTTGTCTACCACAGACAAGCAGAGATCCTTACAAATGGTGAAGAACTGGCAAAAGGTCCTATGAGAACTAGGGCAAGTTATTAACTGTGGTACCAATGATAAAGCGTGAGATTATGGCGATAACAGCGCAATAGAGAGCTGACTACCTGTCTCCTCTTTCTGTGTGTGTGCAGTGCTATCCTCAGCACAATCATTCCCTGCTCTGCAGAGGTTTATATAGACATCCAAGGGTCAGGCCTTATCTGATAGGCTCTGGCCCACACAGGTTAAGTCTGACTGGCTGTGACTGGCGGTAAGTAGCCAGCCATCATGTCTCTGGAATAATGGTGGGAAAAATGTATCTCCATTGCTTGCTCTTGCTAAGCCAAAAGCTCCTTGTATCAGCTCGCAGTAAGGCTATATCACACGCCCGTTGCCCCCGTAGTACCGTAGCGGGCAACGGCAAGTGTACGGGGTAGAGGAGGAGCGAGGTGAGCGCAGCTCACCCCGCCCTCTCCATAGCAAACCATATGACACGGCCCCGATTACGGGAAAAGATAGGACAGGGTGATCGTAGGGTGACGTTGTGCGCCCCATAGGATGTATGGGGACGTATTCGGCCGTATAGACGTCGGCCGTATATCCGTCCCCCATACGTTTCGTGTGAATGTAGCCTAACAGTTGTACCAGAATGTCTGAGCAGATTTTCACACTGTTTATTTCTATGAAAAATAAACTATTATACAATGGTTGTAACACAACACCTATTGAGGTCACACGCCTTGTGGGGTGAGGAATGAATAAAGTCATGTTTTACAATAGTCATAATAAAACCACAGAGCAAATCAGAATCAGTTGTAGAAGAGGGTTACAAGGGTGCCGGCTGGTGATGAGCGGAGGCTCTGGGCCTCTTCCAGGTGAATGTTGTCTGTAGGAAAATGTCATTCTCCAGGTTCCCAGTGGTCTGCCAGTGTCTTGCCCATTGCCAGTTCATATTCATTTCCTGGGTAAAGATTCCCACATCTCCTCCAGTGATCAGCATGACACCCCTAATATCAAGATACTACCAGGACCCCTGCCTCCGCCATAACCCACGTGAAGTTCCTGACAGTCTGGATGGCGAAATCCAACATTTTTGCTGTTTGTTATATTTTTCCTGCAATTACTAAACAGTGACCGAAATTATCAAAGTAGTTCTGTGCTCCAAGGTTTCAGCGTATACTCATGCCGTGCTGTGTACCTGACTCCGCTGTATACTCATGCCGTGCTGTGTATACCATGCTACCGCTTATACTCATGGCAGGATGCTTTTACCAACCTGCTCCCGCTGTTATACTCATGCAAGTGCTGTGTACCCCCTCTCCTGCTGATACTCATGCATGCTATGTACCGCTGCTACGCTGATCTGTATACCATGCATTGCATGTACCCTGCTCCGCTGTAATACTCATGCAGTTGCTATGTTTACCCTGCTTCCCTGTAACTCAGTGCAGTGCTATGTACCTGCTCCGCTGTATACTATGCAGTGCTGTTTACCTGCTCCGCCGTATACTCATGCAGTGCTGTGTACCCTGCCTTCCGCTGTATACTCATGCAGTGTATGTAGCCTCCGCTGTATACTCATGCAGTGCTATTACCTGACTCGCTGGTATACTCATGCATGCAGTGTACTTCTGCTACACTGTATGCCTGTCAGTGCTGTGTACCCTTCTCCCGCTGTATAACTCATGAAGTCTATTACCCTGCTCCGCTGATATCTGCAGTGCAGTGTGCGTGTACTCTGCTCTACGCTGTATCATGTGCAGTGCTGTGCTACCTGCTTGCTGTTGTATCCTCATGCAGTGTGTGTACCCTGCTCCGCCTGTATACTCTTGCAGTGCTTGTAGCCACCTGCTCCGCTTGTATACTCATTCCGTGTTGTGTTGGTACTCACTGCTCGCTGTATACTACATGCCGTGCTGTGTACCCTCCTCGCTGTTCACTCTTGGTGTATCGGATACTCATGCACGTTCTGTGTACCCTGCTTCCGTCTGTATATACTCATGCCGTGTGTGTACCATGCTCCGGTTATACTCATGCCGTGCTGTGACCCTGCTCCGCTGTATACTCATGCCGTCTGGTACCCTGCCGCTGTATACTCTTGGACCTGCTCCCGTGCTTGCGTGTGTGTACTCTGCTTCCGCTGTTTACTGATTGCCGTGCTGTGTCCCCGCCTACCGCTGTATACATCATGCCGTGCTGTGGTACCCTGCTCTGCTGTATACTAAGTGCGTGCTGTGTACTCCTGCCTCCGCTGTTTACTGATGCGTGCCGTGTACCCTGCTCCGCTGTATACTCTGCAGTGCTGTGTACTCGCTCAGCTGTATCTCACTGCAGTGCTGTGTACCCTGCTCCGCTGTATACCATGCTGCGTGTACCTCGTGTATACTCATGCTCTGTGACTCTCCCTTATTATATCAGGTGCTGTGTACTCTGCTCCGCTGTATCTCATGCTCATGCTGTGTACTCTGTCCGGCTGTATACTCATTGTCAGTGCTGGTGTACCCCTGCCCGCTGATACTATTTCAGTGCTGTGTACCCTGCTCCGCTGTATACTCATGCAGTGCTGTGTACCCTGCTACGCTGTATACTCATTCATGCTGTGTAACCCTCGCTGTTCTCATGCGTGCTTACATGCTATTATGACAGTGCTGGTTTGTACCGTGCTCTGTCTGTAATCATGCAGTGCTGTGTACCCTGCTCCGCTGTATACCATTCAGTTCTGTGTACTGTAACACTAGTCTCACTATGTATTAGCTGATGACCCACTACTGTTGTAGCTCCATTACATATGTCATCCGCTTTCCCCCACGTAGCCTTGGATTAATTCCCTAGGGTAAGCCGCGACTCCATCTTGCTCCTACCTTGTCAGTCGCTCCTGGAGTTCTGTTCTTGATAACCCACGGAATTACGTGCTCCTTCAGTTTTTTGCCTCGCTGTTTTTTCGTATTTATGTCAATCAGCACAAACTTTCTTCTGTTTGTTACAATGTATCAGGATTCTTATCATTTCTGCAGTCCAAGGGTGTTCACTCCTAAAGAATGTACAAATTGGGTACATTGTTACAAAACATTCAGATGTGTGTGGGATCAGTAGACACTGTACGCGAGAGCTTCTGTGCTGCGCCCTGTGCTGTTGTTCATCACTCATATTGTTTATTATGTTTTACTGTGGATTTGACTGGGATGGACAGAATTTTCACCCCTCTGTAGTTATGAAGATGTATTGAAAGATTTGTATTCTGTTTTGGAATTCCTGTACACTGCTTTGTATCCTCTGAGTTAGAGGGGCGGAGAGAGGTAACATCTCCTACAGACTTTGTAGGTAATGTAGTGGCATGCTCTGTGACCCTGTTGTAATAGGGAATCTGTAGGAAGACACCCAATAGGATTAGATACACACATCAAGCAGACAGTACCCACATGATAGGATGATTACCAGCGTCAGCAGACAGTATCATCACAGAATAAGGATAGATACACACTCCCCTGACTGTACCACACAGGGTAGGATTAGATACAGAGCTCGCAGACTTTCACCAGCGTAAGGATGTAGACTACAGCTCGTAGTAGTATCATACATGTAAAGATCAGCTACACAGCTCAGCAACAGTATCACACAGGATAGAATTAGTACACAGCTCAGCACACAACACACTCACACATATAGATTAGATACACAGCTCGCAGACAGTATGACTGGATTTACAGCACAGGATTAGATACAGAAGCCCCTGCTATGCAGGTTGGGGAATTGGGTATTATCAGTTATGAATAGCCTCATGCCTATCTCTCTTTGGTCTCAAGTTGTCAGGCAGTCGGCTTGTGAGCTGACCACGTCCTCAGGATTTCATCGCGCCATTCACAGAAGAAGCTGAGGCATCCAGGTGGGGCAGACAGTGAGTCTGCTGTGAGAAGCCGAGTGACCGTCCAGGATGGTGCCTGTGTGCGAACCACAGACCGAGCCCCCCACAGGAAGGGCTAGTTCCCCAGCATTGCCTCTGCAGATCTCTCATTCCGCAGCAGTTGTGGAGATGGAGTGCTTCGTTTCTCCCACGGAGGAAAAGGTAAGAACAGGAGGGCACTGGGTTGCATTATATTCCTTCTGTTGTCTGGCGCTGTGGTCAGCATTTTCTGTGTAACCTTACAACTGTGGTCAACGTATGGGGCGCTCTCACTGCTATCGTAAATTGTGTTTAAAGGACCCTAAGTCCCTCCAGGATCTCACAGAAGGCTTCCTTCTCCATCATGAACATCCTTCCTTCGCTATTGTCCTACCCTCTGTCCTTCATTCTTCTTTCCGTTCCTTGCTCTCTGCGCTGTCGGATGAATAGAATATTGGTCCTGTCTGTTCCCTCCAGGCACGATCTGAGCAGATTAATGGATAAAATTTCAATAATTCCATTCACTGACAGAAGTCAGAGAACATTACACAGTGAAATGTGCCACTTTTAAACTCCGCAGAAAACATTATAAAAGTAATGCGCATCTGGGTGTGACTGGAGTGTAATGAAGTTGCTCGTATTTTGGTGTTTAGGTGGTGTCCCTATTGCACCCCCTCCATTCCCAGCCCATAATCCATGTTATAAAAGGATTTGTAATGCAGCTTCGGGTGTGACTGGAGTATAGTATAGCCAGGGTGGGGTGAGTTGGCAAGAGCCCTTCTCCTCATCCCTCATCCTTCCCAGTTAAAACTGTGTGTATTAATATAGGATGTTATATGCAGCTATTGATGTGACTGGAGTATAAACGGGTCCTGTTCCATAGTAGGTCACCCCGCCCCCTGCTCCCTTATGTACCATTGGTATACATCTATCTGATTTCTGTCGCCCCTGCCCGGCGTGTCCGCTCCGTGACACTCTGCTTCTTCTGCTCACATACTTACATTCACGAGGGGCTTTCATGTAATCAGGAGCCTGATGATCAGTCATGCAGAGAAACATACCGTTGCGTCTGGGCACAGGGCATGCCCGAGCCCCTCACTGCTCCATCTACAAAGTTGACACCCGACGAGGGGGAGGGGTCCAGCCCAGGCTTGTTGCAGCATAATAGTGTTGTAGTATGTTATGTATCAGCTAGCAGGTCCTGGTAACATTATCTGACAGTAAACATTGTAAACAAACTATCAGCCCGAGACCGATGATGTGCCTCGCATAGAATTATCTCAACTGGATACCAAGTGTAGCAAACCCTCGGAGAGCTGCAAGATCAGAAAACCTTCACCTCAGTTCACTTCAGGACAAATAGCTGCAGCATCCCCTCCCCCCCCCCCCAGCCCCCCCAAGTGACACCCTGGCTTCCTGAAATCAGACAACGTGCATTGTGGGATTCACCTGTTCGTCCCCCTCTCTTTGAAACCTTGACCCTCTCATCCAACACTGGCCGTTAGGAAGCAGATGGGGGATGATCTGTGCCTGGAAGTGCCGCACCTGAGAGCTGCTGAGGACAGACTCATCCTCCACCCCCACCAGTCACTGCTAGGAACTGAACATCTCATCTGTGACTTCTCCGGCCCCGCTGTCAGTCCGTCAACATCATCGTTTGGGATATTGGCAGGTCCTGATCCTCTGCCTACCCCCTCTATCTCCTCCAGAAAGCCCCTCAACTCTGACCTACTGTATCAATGATTGGTCATAAGTCTTCTAAAGCGTGATCTCTTGGTAATGGAAATTGATATAATCATCCATGAATATCGTAAGATCATCCGTGACCTCATCGGTCTGTGCACAGTGACACACCAGTTTTTAGTGACCTCATCAGTCTTGTGGACAGTCCCAGTAAATCTTGGCCAGATATAAACCTTGAGAACTTCTCACATAAAATGTGGACTGATGAGACTCAGCCCTTGTTGGCCATGCCTCGTAATATAACGTGGTCTTATCCGGGGGGTCATTTTTTTGTGGGGGGGGGTTTTGGTTTTTTTACTTTTCTGGGTGCATAGTAGTTTGTGCAAACATTTGTGCCAAATTTTACTCTGGAGTCCAACTAAGGGCAGATTCCAGACTACAGATAAAAGGACCCTCTCTGGTTTTCCTGAGTGCCCTTGTGGTTTCGCGGATGTCCGCGTCCAGATACAGCCGTTGTTTATCGGAGACGGCGCAGGAAGGAATGGGCGGGCGAGCGGCGTTGAGGATAGCAGTCACCGCCAGACGACTCCACCACTCAGAAACTATCAGTATAAGAAGTGTAATTACCTGCCCAGCAACCACCACCACAGTTTCACCCAACTTTGTCCACACACACACTGAGTGTCCCTTTGCCTTTGTGTCAGTCTTCTTGTCATGGTAAGTGTGGATTATTGGATGTTGCACCCGTGACCCCTTCCCATAGAAGAGGAGACAGGAACAAGTAACATTTTATCCTGGTTTTTCCATGGCAAGCGAGAGGCTGTATCTGCGGCAATCTCTCTCCGGGTTCCTCTTGGTCACCACAGAACAGGGGTCCTTTGTTTTTTGTCTACAAACAGCTGGAAATTTTAGGCTGCCCCACGTATCACCCTTAATTTATTGCCGGTCCTATAACCTGTGTGCACTGCCCGGGTTCGCTGTGTACAGGCCTATACCTTGGTTGTGCACTGCCGTGTCGCTGTGACAGGCTATACCTTGTGGCACTGCCCGGGTCGCTGTTGTACAGGTCTATACCTTGTGTTGCACTGCCCGGTCGCTGGGTGTAAGGTCTATACCGTTGTGTGCACTGCCCCGCGTCGGCTTTGTACAGGTCTACTACCTTGTGTGACACTGCCGGGTCGCTTGTGTACAGATTACACTGGTGCACTGCCCGGGTCGCTGTGGTTACAGCTTATGACAATGTGTTTGACTGCCCGGGGCTCTGTGTACAGGTCTAACACGTGTGCACTGCCCGGTGTCGCTTGTGTACAGGTCTAGATACTTGGTTGCACTGCCCGACGTCGATTTGTACACGGTCGTTACCTTGGGTGCCACTGCCCGGTCGCGGTGCTACACGATCTATACACTGTGTGCATGCCCGCCGGTCGCTGTGTCGATCTATACACTGTGTGCATGACCGGCTTGTGGTACAGGTCTATACACTGTGTGCACTGCCCGGGTCGCTTGTGGTAACATGCGTATACACTGTGTGCACTGCCCGGTCTCTGTGTATATGGAGCTGCTCCTCCCGCTCTCCTCTGTGGCTCCTCCTGCCTCTGGTGTCCTTCTCCTCCAGTCCCTGCGGCTGCTGATGAGTTTGCTTATTGGCTGGTCATGAGAGGATGAAGAGTGAAGCAGCGGCGCCCCCCTGCTGCACCCTGTCCTGGTTCTGCTCCAGATTGTGCTGCTGCTGTCTGCTGGAGGTGGGTGCTTCCAAATTGTCACTCTCACAGACAGATGTCCCATGTTGACCCTCAACCCCCGAACTACTGATCTCCGCTGAATCCAGATGTTATATCCTATTTGACTGGGAGTAAATATAAACACAGCGGCCAGGAGGTTGTTAGTGGGGTGCTCCCCCCGGACGTGTGTAGTGGGGTGCTCCCCCCGACGTGTTTGTAGTGGGGGTCTCCCCCGGATGTGGTGTAGTGAGGTGGCTCCCCCCTGGATGTGGTGTTAGTGGGGGCCCCCCCCCGGAGTGTTGTAGTGGGGTGATCCCCCCGATGTGTTTGTAGTGGGTGCTCCCCCCCGATGTTTGTAGTGGGGTGCTCCCCCCGGATGTGTTTGTAGTGGGGTGCTCCCCCCGGATGTGTTGTAGTGGGGTGCTCCCCCCGGATGTGTTGTAGTGGGGTGCTCCCCCCGGATGTGTTGTAGTGGGGTGCTCCCCCCGGACGTGTTGTAGTGGGCTTCTCCTTTAATGCTAGGTGTCAGTGATGGGTGTGACCCCCCCCCCCCCCCCCCGGGTGATACTCGCATTTCTCATGGTAATTTGTAACTGTGCAGGGTCTTTTTGTTGCAGCTTCCAAGTTTATGAATGGAGATTGTCCCAGAGAGGGGCCAGGGGGTGGGGAGGCAAACTTCCCCACAAAGTCAAGTACAACAATTAGTGCTGTCACATTAAATGCTGAGCTGTGGTCTTGTTCTAATGTGACTCTATAATTATAGTGTAATGCAATCTCTCTCTCCTGTATATACTCCATCGCTCTCCCCTGTTAGCTCCCCACCCCTGTTCTCTCCCTGTATATATCTCCATCGCTCTCTCCTGTATATCTCATCGCTCTCTCTCCCTGTATATATCTCCCATCGCTCTCCCCTGTATATTTCCCCATCGCTCTCTCCCTGTATATCCCCATCGCTCTCTCCCTGTATATTTCCCCATCGCTCTCCCCTGTATATATCTCCATCGCTCTCTCCCTGTATATATCTCCCCATCGCTCTCTCCCTGTATATATATCCCCATCGCTCTCTCCTGTATATCTCCTATTGCCCTGTGGCTCTCTCCCTGTATATATATCCCCATCGCTCTCTCCCTGTATATATCTCCCCATCGCTCTCTCCCTGTATATATATCCCCATCGCTCTCTCCCTGTATATATATCCCCATCGCTCTCTCCCTTATTTCCCAGTCTCCCTGTATATATCCCATCGCCTCTCCCTGTATATATTTCCCACGCTCTCTCCTGTATATATCTCCATCGCTCTCTCCCTGTATATATCTCCCCATCGCTCTCTCCCTGTATATATCTCCATCGCTCTCTCCCTGTATATATTTCCCCATCGCTCTTCCTGTATATTTCCCCATCGCTCTCTCCCTGTATATATTTCCCATCGCTCTCTCCCTGCATATATCTCCATCGCTCTCTCCCTGTATATATCTCCCCATCGCTCTCTCCCTGTATATATCTCCATCGCTCTCTCCCTGTATATTTCCCCTCGCTCTCTCCCTGCATAGTATCTCCCATCGCTCTCTCCCTGTATATATCTCCCCATCGCTCTCTCCCTGCATATATCTCCATCGCTCTCTCCCGTATATATCTCCCCATCGCTCTCTCCCTGTATATTTCCCCATCTCGCTCCTCTCCCTGTATATTTCCCCATCGCCCTGTCGCTCTCGCCCTGTATATCTCCCATCGCCCTGTCGTCTCACTGTATACCCCCATCGTCCTTCCTCTCGTGTATATCTCCCATCGCCCTGTCGCTCTCCCTGTATATCTCCCCATCCCCCATCGCCCCTGTTGCTACTCTCCCTGTAATTATCTCCATTGGTCTTCCCTCCGTTATATCTCCCCATCGCTCTCTCCCTGTTATATTTCCCCATCGCTCTCTCCTGTATATTTCCCATCGCTCTATCCCTGTAATATACTCCCCATCGTCTCACCTCTCCTCCCGTATATATCTCCATCGCTCTCTCCCTGTAATATCTCCCCCATCTCTCCCTCCCTGTATATTTTCCCCATCGCTCTCTCCCTGTATATTCCCATAGCTCTCTCCCTGTTATCTCTCCCCATCGCCTGCTCTCCTCTCTTTATCTCCCTCCCATCGCCCTTCGCTCTCGCCCTGTATATCCCCATCGCCTGTTGCTCTCCCCTGTATATATCTCCATCGCTCTCTCCCTGTATATATCTCCCCATCGCTCTCTCCCTGTATATATTTCCCCATCGCTCTCTCCTGTATATTCCCCCATCGCTCTCTCCTGTATATTTCCCCATCGCTCTCTCCCTGTATATTTCCCCATCTCCTGTCCATCCTCCTCCTGTATATATTCCCCATCGCTCTCCCTGTATATTTCCATCCCATCGCTCTCTCCCTGTTATATCTCCCCATCGCTCTCTCCTGTATATTTCCCCATCGCTCTCTCCCTGTATATTTCCCCATCGCTCTCTCCCTGTATATTTCCCCATCGCTCTCTCCCTGTATATTTCCCCATCGCTCTCTCCCTGTATATTTCCCCATCGCTCCTCCCTGTATATCTTCCCCATCGCATCTCTCTCCTGTATATCTTCCCCTCCCCATCGCGCCCTGTCGCTCTCCCCTGTATATCTCCCCACGCCCTGTCGCTCTCGCCCTGTATATCTCCCATCGCCCTGAGATATACAGGGCGAGAGCGACAGGGCGATGGGGAGATATACAGGGCGAGAGCGACAGGGCGATGGAAGGTAGTCGTAGACGGGATTTCTTAGACCTCTATATGAGGAAACACACGAAAAGGGGGATCGGATCTAACGCCGCAGATACAGGTATAGTGACTGATGGTGTGGGTGGGGGTGGGTGTTTTGGTTGAATGTGTTGGTTAAATCCTTTATTCAAAGGATGAGGGGTAGGGAAAGGAATTTAGTGGGCGTAGATTTCAGTTGTATTTTTTATTCAAGGCCCAAGACATGCGCTACAGGACAATTCCAATCACCTTGTACAACATGGTAAAGCTGGTCTTCCGGACCTATTGTGCAGCCCCCGGCACGTGCAGTCCTCGGGCGCCCAGCGCGGAGGAACGCCTAACACCCGTGAGCAGCATACCGCGGCGGGAAGGGGTAACACCGCGAGTACGAGTCAACCTCCGATCGCGGTTGGTTGGACAGCTCTTGGTGTCAGCGTGTGAGAAAACAGCTAGCCCAGCCGCGCTTTCTGTGCCGACTATCGTCAGTTTTCGGGACAACCGGGCCATAAGCGGAAGCTATAGGGCTAGCGTCCCGGAAGTGCCTAAGTATCTAGGGCCACAGGAGCGTGGGATACGAGACGCCAGATTAGGCGCCGAGGGGTTAATACCTCACTGACACTAGACACTCTGTGAGTGTGGAGAAGGGACAAGAATCGCAGGTCTGGGCGGTTGCCGATACATGCGATTATTGTACAGGGCTGTTACTGTCACAAAGCGCACATCAAATACAGAGCTCCTGAGAGAGGGATCCTTCACACATCTACGTCAAGTGTGGAGTCAGGCTGGCTAAGGCGCGCGTCCCTGCGTGTGGAATTCTCGAATGTGATGTCTGTAGGCCGCTGATGGGAAGCACTCACACAGGCTGCCCCCATCGCGACCTCCAACAACATTCATGATAGTCACATAGGTCTCGGTCGCGCGGGGTCACACAGCAGCATACCTCCGGAAGATTCATGAAAAGCCAATGCAATAACAGATCGCGGCAGCTCAGACGCGGGGGTGGATGAGAGGAGGTCCGTGCTGTATGCCATGTTTCTGTCGCGTGGAGAGCTACACGAATCTCCGCGGGTTGTCACAAACCCTCCCCTGTTGATTCCTCTTATGGGACATCCGGCGTGCAACTACACAAACAGGGGAGTGGAGCGGAGCCAACGGGGGGAGAAGAGGCCGTGCACTGCTGTTAGCTCTGCTTCACAGCCTCCGCGCGCCTCCTGCTGTTCTCTTGCAGCCTGTGTGTGGAATCCCAGGACCAGGAGACGTGACAAAGTTATCTTTGCAGCCGGACATGCATGAGGACGGAGGCGTGATACGCCTAAACCTCCCGGGGCGCGGGACCACAGCTGATGAAACCGGTGGAGAAGTAGTAACCCGCCGAAACCGTACGACCGTTATTGGGGAGGCTTATGCACGGTGACTAATAGTTTGGTGTCCTGCCGAGTATTCCAAAAAAAACCCTTAAATTTTACACTGTGAAGAGCGCTTGCAAGCTCGGCATTCGTACAGTACGTCATCATGTGCGTGTCCTTCACATATGCTCTGTCACAAATCCTGACCAGTGGCTCACAAGCACAGGGAGGGATGCGACATTCCTGTCAGGTTACAAACGACGCACCAAACCTGAAAGCAGAAAGTACCCCATCACCACCTGAACAGGGAGGGCACATTCCTAGGCAGTTACGCAGGAACGGGACACGAGAAACAGAAGAGAAAAACAGAAATTGCACAGACCCCGGCCGTGCCCGCATCACCAGCCTGACCAGAGCGGCAAACGTTACCTGGACTGTAAGACCACCCCTGCGTACCGGCAGCATCTAACCGAGCCTGACAGGAGGGCACACATAACCTCCCTGTGACAACTGTAATACCCCTGCGCTAAACCACATCACCAAACCTGACCAGGAGGCAGCAGTCCTGGGCATGTCACCGACCCAAGAGGTCACAAGTAGCAAACACAAACACATGCCAGTACAAGTATAGCACTACAGAGTCACATACCGGTAGTATACACAACAGGTATGCACTACACGTACACAACAACATATCACCAATAGCACACAAAAAAAACATATGCATATACCATAACCAACACACAACAAACACATTTGCACATACAGTAGTACACACAACACACATTTGCACATACAGTAGTACACACAACACACATTTGCACATACAGTAGTACACACAACACACATTTGCACATACAGTAGTACACACAACACACATTTGCACATACAGAGCAAATCCCACCATATATATGTACTGGACACTTACATGTTTTGCTGCATAAGGAAAGTGCATCCCAATAGTCACAGACACTTAATGCAGTTATTAGAAGAAGCAAATTCTGCTGCATCCCCTCCCTCCATCCTGTCTATCAGTCACTCCTCAGCGGAGCCTGAGGAGCCACGGCTGCAGCATATTCGATTACGTCTACGGACAATTCGGATGCACATACATGTACTTTTTTTTTGTCTTTATTTGGTACTGAAAGACGTGGCTGCTGTGGTTTTCCTGTCTTTGTAAAAATGATGCAGAAGTATGCAATGGATCGCATTATACACCATAAAATCAAACCCTTTTAAAAAAAAAAAAAAAATCCATGGCGGGACTGATACGTGCTGGTACGATAAGCGTAAATGTAAAGTATCCCTACACTGCCTCAAACTAACGAGACAGTTGCTGACCCCACCTAAGCCCAGGAACTGAGTCCTTGTCCACAATATACTTTTTTTTAAAGAACCCGTCATGCAAAATAACCCTCCAACTAATATATTTTCATAAACTGCCATTAGAGAGCATTCTCTATCCCTTTATTGTCCCTCATACATGCCTGTAACCTAAGCAATGAGGTCCTAAAGCTGATGCAAATACCTGTGAAATGTCCAATGAGTCATTAGCATATCAAGCTGTCCACTCTATTCATGAGTGGGAGGCACAGCCACACCCCCAGTGCATGACTGACAGCCTGTATGATGATGTGGGGCTGTATAACCCCTTAAGGACCAGCCCATTTTACAGCTTAAGCGCAGCCCGATTTTTTGGATTCTGCACCTGCGTCGCTTTATATTGTTATAACTTTTGAACACTGTTACTTATCAAACATCGATATTGTTTTTTCCTCCCCACATGTTGTACTTCTATTTTAGTGGTAAATTTTGGCAGATAAGTTTTCGTTTTATTTACAAAAAAAAGAAAATATGATAATTTTTTGAAAAAATTTGCCATTTTCGAAATTCTAAATCATTGCGTTTTCAGGCAGATAGATTACCACCTAAATAAGTTGCTGAATAACATTTCCCATTTGTCTACTTTACATTTTCATAATTTCTGAAATGTCTGGATAATTTATTTTGATGTCATGCGGCTACAATAGAATATCGCTTTCTCCGGATTTTCAGAATTGACTATTGGGGATAAATACAGTTTTGAAGGAATTTTACATATTTAGCATCAAAACCCCCTATATAATCTACCCATTTTCAATCTCACCCCTCAATGCTATCAGAAACAGCTTTTACGAAGATTGTTAACCCCTTGATCTTCATATTATTGAATCAAATGGGGGTGAAATTTAGAATGGTCATACGTTCCCTTATACTTCATTTAGCACTAAAATTTACACATTTCCAAATATAAAAGAGAAAACCCACCATACAATTTGTTCTGCAATTCTCCTGAGTACAAAGACCCCCACATGTGCTGTGACTTGTTTTATGGGCGCACAGCGAGACGCAGAAGGGAAGGAGAGCCCTGCAGCTGCCAGGTATTTAGTTTCCTCATTGGCCCCTTTTGAAGGCTATAAAATTTTCGCTTTTTCGTTATGGGGCCATTTGACGGCATTTTTTTTACGGGATGAGATGCTTTTTCCATTGTTCACCATTTTGGGGTTGGTATCACTATTGTTTGAAAATTTAGGAACTTTTTTTGAGGGCAGGAGTAGAAAACATCAATTCTGTACTGGATTTTTGATTTTTTTTTTTTTGGTGTCACCGTATAGACTATAATCCTGTTATCTTTATTCTATGGGTCGATACGATTACGGGGATACCAGACATGAATATATTTTCTTACGTTTTACTAAATTTGTCAACAAAACCCTAATGTGGGGAAAAATCTATAATTTTGTATTGCCTCTTCCAAGTAGCAAACATTTTACTTTTGGCTACGAGCTGGTTGATGGCTTGTTTTTTGCGGGACATGTGTACTTTGCACCAGTATCAGGTCAAGTACATATGGTTTTTGGGTCGCATTTTATAGCATTTTTTGGGGGATTGAAAAGTTAACAATCATAATTTTTGGGAGGGTTATAACAGTTTTTTTTTACGGCGTTTATCTGGGGGTTCAATAATGATTTACTTTATTCTACGGGTTGTTACGGACGCGGTGATACTATATATGTGGGGTTTGTGTTTGATTTAGATTTTTTTTTTGAGTTATATGTCTCTTTATATGTTTTGGGGGTTTGGGGCATTTTGTGATTTATGACTTTATTTTTTTATTGAATAACTTTTTTTTTTACTTTTTTACTTTATAACCATGGAATGAAAGCATTCCTGCATTGCTTTTCATGATATATTCTGCAATACTCAGTATTGCAGAGTATATCAGTGTCAGCTATGCCCTTGCATAGGCTGGCACTTTGCCAGTAAGATGACGTCACAGACGCTCACACTGGCAATTCTTGCTAGTAACATCTGGGTCCAGATCGGACCCAGATTTACTATAGCAACGATCGGCGCCCCCCGAAAACGGTTCGGGGGGGCCGATCGTGGGGGAAAGACACCAGATGCTTGTTAGATGCCGCGGTCGCGCTGACCGCGGCATCTAAAGGGTTAAGCACCCCGATCGGAGACAACTCCGATCGCGGGCTGTTACACTGGGGTGCCGGCTATAGTTACAGCCGGCACCCCGTGTTTCCCGATGCCGGTTCGGCTCTGATCCAGAGCCGAGCCTGCATAGGCGCCGGGGCGGATATATCCGCCACTGAGCGCTAAGTCACTGCGCTCCGTGGCGGATATATCCGCCGCGGAGCGTGAAGGGGATAATATGTGCTTCCTGGTGCTGGTGGCCACCCCCCTGCAGCATGTGTGTGCATGTGTGTGTGTATAGGAGAGATACAGCAGCTCCAGGCAGCCATGTTAAGCAGAACATGTCAGATTCATGTGTAGCTGATGTCTGTGTCTCTCACCTGTGTATTAGAGGATGCAGCATTTCAGAAGATGCAGCACACACACTAGCCATGCTTTACTATACATTACACACAGACATGAAGCAGGGGAGGAGAGGGAGGGGAACAGGGTGACATCACTGCCTCTTGACCATGTGACCAGCCTCATTTACAGGATAAAATAGATGATTTTTACAATAATTAATGTATGAAATAACTAGATAAAAGGCTGTGATGGGATCCTTGTCAGCTGCTCCAACAGGTAGAGGTGACAGGACTAGTGGCAGAGACCTGATGACAGGTGTCCTTAAGGTATTGAAACTGTTTGCACAAGCGACGTGACGGACACCAGTCTGGCAGATCAATAGATGGTAAAGGGTTAAAGCACAAGTTCAATGTTAGCAGAACACTGATAAAGCTGGACTCCAGGCTGGCGGGCGTGTGGGGGGCAGGGCGAGGACACTACGTGAGTGGATACTTTACCAAAATCTGTAATTATTACTGCTACTCCCCCAGATCACTATACTGAGAAGCTCTGATATGAAAGCATCCAACACGGGGGAAACAGCACCAGGAGCCACATGAGGTCACACGGTTACAGCCAAATTTATCGCCAATGCTCGTCCAGCTGCGAAAATCATCAGGCAAACAGTAAGACTAATGTAAAACATCCGAGCGGTGAGTGGACGCAGCGTGACTATAACTGAATCCTTTCCTGATGGCGGATCCACATCCAGAGATAAGATCCCAACATCAAACCCCAGGAGGAGGAATGCTCTGCAGCGGCCCCTGCAGGATCAAACACAGGATGGAGCCTTCTTCTGCGTTAACCAAATTCATCACAATCGGTTTCTTTAGTCCCACAGACACACGACCAGGCCAAGGGAAATACAAGGAGACGGAGAAACCACAAGACCATATACAGGGAGAGAGTGACATGGCGATGGGGAGATATACAGGCGAGAGCGACAGGGCGATGGGAGATATACAGGGCGAGAGCGACGGGCGTGGGGGAGATATACGGCGATGCGACAGGTCGAGGGAAATAACAGGGAGACAGCGATGGGAGATATACGGAGAGAGCGATGGGGAAATATACAGGAGAGAGCGATGGAATATACAGAAGAGCGATGGGGAATATACAGGGAGAGAGCGTGGAAATATACAGGAGAGAGCGATGGGGAAATATACCGGGAGAAGCGATGGGAATATACAGGGAGAGAGCGATGGGGAATATATACAGGGAAGAACATGGAGATATATACAGGAGAGCGACAGGCGATAGGAATTATACAGGGAGAGAGCGATGGGAAATATACGGAGAGAGCGATGGGGAGATATATACAGGAGAGAGCGATGGGAAATATACAGGGAGAGAGCATGGGGAATATATACAGGAGAGAGCGATGGGGGAATATACAGGAGAGAGCGATGGGGAAATAGTACAGAGAGAGCGATGGGGAAATATATCCAGGGAGAGCGATGGGGAAAATCGTACTGGGAGAGCGATGGGGAATATATACAGGAGAGAGCGATGGGGAATATACAGGGAGAGAGCATGGGGAAATACGGAGAGAGAGATGGGGACATTAACGGGGAAGCGATGGGAATATACGGAGCGAGCTGGAGGGAGTATACATTGAGATAATCATGGAGAAATATATACAGGGAGAGAGCGATGGGGAGATATATACAGGGAGAGAAATGGAGAATTACAGGGGAAGCAACAGGCGATGGGGAGATATACAGGCGAGAGCGACAGGGCGAGTGGGGATTATACAGGGCGAGAGCGACAGGGCGATGGGGAGATATACAGGGAGAGAGCGATGGGGAAATATACAGGGAGAGAGCGATGGGGAAATATACAGGGAGAGAGCGATGGGGGAATATATACAGGGAGAGAGCGATGGAGATATATCAGGAGAGAGCGATGGGAGATATATACAGGGAGAGAGCGAGGAGATATATACATGAGAGAGCGATGGGGAAATATACAGGTAGAGCGATGGGAGATATATAACAGGGAGAAACAGATGGAGATGATATCAGGAGACAACATGTGGGAGAATATACATGGGAAGCGACGGCGATGGGGATATATACAGGGAGAGAGGCGATGGGGAGATATACAGTGATAGCGAAGGCGATGGGATATATACGGGCGAGAGCGAGGGCGTGGGGAAATATACAGGGATGAAGCGATGTGGGAGACTATACAGGGATAGAGCATGGGAGAATATATACAGGTAGGAGAGCGATGGGAGATTACAGGGAAGAGCTGAATATATACAGGGATAGAGACTGATGGAGAATATATACAGGGAGAGAGCGATGGGAATATATACGGAGAGAGCGATGGAGATATATACAGGGAGAGAGCGATGGGAATATATACAGGGAGAGAGCGATGGGGAGATATATACAGGGAGAGAACCATGGAGATATATACAGGGAGAGAGCGATGGGGATATATATACAGGGAGAGAGCGATGGGGAAATATATACAGGGAGAGAGCGATGGAGATATATACAGGAGAGAGCGATGGGGAAATATATACAGGGAGAGGAGCCCAGGAGGGAGAGTATACAGGGAGACGATGGGATATATATCAGGAGAGAGCGATGGGGAATATATACAGGAGAAGAGATGTGAGATATAACAGCGGGAGAGAGCGATTGGGGAATATACAGGTAGTAGAGCGATGGGGAGATCTATACAGGGATGAGAGGAGACATGAGATGATTAACAGGAGAGAGCGATGGGTCATATAACAGTGGAATAGAAAAACCGGAAAATGGTAGATATATACAGGGAAGAGTGCGATAG